>WBZZ01001305.1:35000-39808 GCA_019918135.1 Paulinella micropora
ATCGTTGCTCTGTAGTGCCCGCTGGCACTACCCATTCTTCGTTTGAAGCAAGGACTAAGAATAACATATTTTCTAATGTTAGATTTGGTAAATATTTCTGTTTAAGAGTGAGTGTGTTTTCTGATACGAGTTTCTTAATTGTTCCCGCTCGTTCTTTATCACCACCCCATACCATTTCGTCCATAAATACTACGATTGCTTTTGCGAGTTGCGCATTGAAATCGCCTAATATTTCTCTAACGTCGGACGGCCGGAAGTAATAATCGGCACCAATTATGTCTTTGAATATTTCAAGAATAATACCCTTACCTGCTCGTTCAGTGCTTGTCAAAACTAATGATAAGTGTAGTTTTTGCCACGGCTTTTGGTAAATGCTCGCAAACATATCAAGCACCTTTTTGTATATGTCCTGACTTCCCCCACACCATCTGTTTAGGATATGTTGAAAGAATGCTTCATTTTTTTCTTCTTCTGCCGTGAAGGATTTTACTTCTTCTAATGTGTCTGCTGGGATTTCAAAACCCTTAAACAAGTTGTAAAACCCTTGTTTGTCGTTATCAAAGTATGCCTTGGGGTCAAAGATTACGTCATTTACTTCGCGTCTTCTCGGGTGTGTATTCCATATTTTATACAAATCAACAACATTCAATTTTGCGGGGTTTTTACCTAGCGCTATCCAGTCCTCCTTTGATAAGTTGGTCTTTACTCTTTTGTTTTTGAAGAATGATTCCATTGCTAATTCTGTCTTGTAGCGAAATACCTTCTTACCTTTGGAATCAACATATTATGGCGGGCTTCGCCAAGTTAGCAAAAGTGTATGATTCATTCATCCATGCCAAAGCAGTATCTAGCAACTCTTTGAATTTTTCTACGCTATTACATTCGCTGGCGAGTCGGCGCAGGTCATTAATCGTGTTGATATTACGGACGATAGGGGGCGATAGTTCATGAATTTTCATGCCTTTACCCTCGCAAGTGCGATCGTGGCAGTAGAAATACAGCCCGTCTCTTCTCCATACTACATAGCAATTGTCGCTTTTATTTTCTTCTCCGTTTATAATACATACTCGTGTCCCTATGGTTTTTAAAACAAACATTCTCTGCTTTATTTCAAGAATTTCTACATTTGGTATTTTGCTGAGTATAATTTCGCGTATTTCGTCCAACGTAATATGTTGATATCGCTTCAAAGTTGTATATTCGGGGATTTTGACTTCGTAAAATGTATTGTCATCGGGGCGCATAATCAGATAATCGTCTATTTCTACATCTTGTAGCAGTTTCAAAGTGTTTGTTTTTGGGGTATATGAATACGGAAGCAAAACGCGGTCGCTCTCTTCTTTATGAGAGTAGATAGTGCGGAAAGCCCTGTTTTTGTTATAGACGGAGATATCAAGTATGGTTCGTAATTCAATATTCTTGTCGGCTCGTTCAAACGTGAAGCAAAGGTCGGGGTAATCTTTTTCAATCACCACCTCCACATACTTCCAAAACTCTTTTTGTGTTTCGCAGTTTTTGAATACCAAGCCGTTATCGTAAGAAAAATGGCACGACATTTTACCATTCTTGCTTGCGTCCAAGTATTTGGCTTTTTTGGGATTATACTTCAAGCTTACACTAGCAAATACGTTTTCCATAAGCGTGTTCCACCGCTCATACATTTTTTCTCGTGTGATTGATAATTCATCGCCATCAATGTCGGCAAACATTCGTTGGGGTTTGTTTTCCATTAATACTTCATAGTATTGCTTTTGGTCATCGGGCGTGTTTTCAATCAATTCAATGAAATCCTCTTGGCATGGCATAGTGGTAAATTGTTTATTCCCCCACTTGATAAGAACCGCATCTTGTGTTTTATCTCTCAGTGCTTCTTCTTGTTTGTAATACCATTGGTTGTTGGTCAGTGTCGGTGCGGTCATGTTATATAGTCGCTCGGATATTTTTATAAAAATAAATTAATTATTCTATATATCCATATATCCATGTATATCATTGTTTTTAATAGGTAATTAGGATTTTTATATATCGTTTTGACAAAAAAAACAACTTGTTTCTTTTCTTACTTATTCAAGCACCCGCATGGTATAAATCCTTTGTATTGTCCGCAATGTTCGCAATACTTCAATCTATTTATTAAGCAGGCTTTGTGATAATACTTGTCCCTATTTGGATACTTTTCCACTACCTTTTTTGGAATTGCCCTATTGCTTTTACAATAGCAACAGAATTTAATGTTTGGATTGTCAATGGTGCGGATGAGCAATGACAGGTCTTCGTTCATTTTGTCGTTTTCAAACCGCTTGATACATTCAGAGCCTAGCACCATTTCGCTTCCGTTTTTTACATTTTTAATGATGTAATTCTTTGTAATCTCGTGTGAGCAACAACAATATTGTTTTGCCCCTTTTCTATACGATCTACAAATTTCCAGTCTGCCGTGTTCCACTTTCCATCGGGTGATATAAATGAAACGGCATTAACTAGATTTAAAAAGTAATTTCCATTCACGTAATCCAAATGGAGTTGTAAGTCTTCATACGTCCAATACGATCGGCTGTGAGAGGTGTCCATGGTTTATATAATAGTATATATATTTTTATGTATAAAATAAATTATATATTATTTAACATACTATTACGAAAAGCCCTTAATTCAAGCAATTCCGCTTTTTGTTTTTCTTATTTCTCCTTCCGCAGTAATTTTATTCTCTCTTGGTTCTTATAATAGTATGCCTTCGCATTTTCCCTATTCTTATCAGGATGAGCCTTCAAAAATGCTTTCGTCCTTTCCCTTCTCCGTTGAACGATTTCTTCCTTGGTGAATTGAGGTGTCCTTGGCATTATGTCTCCTTTATATATAATTATATTATTTTAATAATTTTAAATAGAAAATCCGCCAGTCTTCAAAAATACAAAAACGCCGTTGTAGCGACTTGAACACTTGAGAGTGGTATTGAGCAGGCTAAGGGCGACAATTCTTCTTAGTATTAATAGTGTCCAAGTCTGTCCAGACCAACCCCCCCCCCGGGCGGAAACTTTTGGAAGTGTATAGTAGAGAGTATCCCCCTCTCGGAAAATTTTCAAAAAGTTAATAAAAGGTTGGACAGGTTGGACTATATAAAAAATGTGTAATACGAAGAAGAATTATATAATAAATATTGAAATTTAATAACTTAAAAGTGTCCAACCTTTAAAAAATCTACTTGGACACGGCCAACCAGGGGTTGGCCACCAATAGGAGAAGATATTTTCACCCCCCTGCTCTTATATTCATCTTTTCGCTTGCTCATTGAAGTATGTATTAAGTATCAAGCACATACTATGTATAGAGTTATACCATAGAAGAACTGAAGGTTTTTCTAAACGCTCCCGATCCCCGACGGCAACGATATATGGAAAGATATAAAATGAACACGGGGAGAAAATCAAAGAATATCGAAAAAAAATATAGGGAAAATAACAAGGACAAAATTAAAGAGCATCAAAAGAAATACAAAGAAGCAAACAGAGACAAGATAAATGAACATCGAAGGGAATATTACAGATTAAACAAGGATAAGATTCAAGAGCAACAAAAGAAATACAGAGACACTAATAAGAAAGTGTTAGATAAAATACAAAGAAGAATATCTCAAGCAGAAAGAGGAAGAGGCAGAGAAGCAGAAAGAGGAGCAGATGGAGAAAATGACGGAGGAGCAGAGAGAGGAGCAGAGAGAAATGGAATCTAATATTGAGTTTTTAAGGTCTCTCCAATTTTGATCGCATTAGCAAAAAAACAATTTTTTGTGTAGCCCCATTTTTTTTTGGGGTGTGATCATTTATGTATTCGCGACTTGTCCAACCGCAAAGTATTAACAAGCCTTAAAAACATAAAAAACCAACATTTGACATATAGAAAACATACATAGAAAACAAAAAAGTGTCAAATGTTTAACATAAATTTATCTAACTAAGCACATTAAGAGAGATTTTGACGAAAAGACACATAAACCATATACACGCAGTTTATATATATTTTTATGAAATGAAATATGGTTTATGTGTCTTTTCGTCAAAATCTCTCTTAATGTGCTTAGTTAGATAAATTTATGTTAAACATTTGACACTTTTTTTGTTTTCTATGTATGTTTTCTATATGTCAAATGTTGGTTTTTTATGTTTTAAGGCTTGTTTAACACTTTGCGGATGGACAAGTCGCGAATACATAAATGATATATATATATATATGTATGAATATATATATACATATATATATATATATATATATATATATATATATATATATATATATATATATATATATATGTACGAAGAACCTTCTGCCCCGGAAGGCCAATATAACAGCCTGGTCCATTTCTAAAGACAGGACATGTAGATATATGAATACATACATACATACATACATGCATACATACATACAGGCTTACATATAACAGTCTGGACCATTTTTACAGACAAGACAGGTATATGTACAAATATATTATTATACATACATACATATACAACTGTCCATCACGGCTTCGATCTCATCGTAGTTTATCATACACATGCACACACACACACACACACACACACACACACCACGCACCTTTCCATGGCTTCCTCAATTTCGCTGTACTCCACGGCGAAAATGATGGTGGCCGAGATGCTCGCTCTCTCTCTCTCACTCTCTCACTCTCTCACTCTCACTCACTCACACACACACACACACACACACACGGACCTTTCCATAGCTTCCACGATTTCGCCGTAATCTACAGCTCCGATGGTGGTGGCAGAGACGGAAAACGTCAGGGCAAGAATCAAAGC
>WBZZ01001306.1:0-5000 GCA_019918135.1 Paulinella micropora
TTGCCCATAATGTCCCGTTTGCCCCATTCAACGACATTAACAATTGCTCTGCTGAATTCTCCCACACAAAACCCATCGTAGCATCATTGGCCACTCTAAAACGAAAACTATACGAACTAAAATCATTTCCTGAAACGGCTAAACCATTTGCCAAACTTCTAGTATTTGCAGCCCCACCAGATGCCGCATAAATCCCCCAACTTGTATTGGTTGTATCCCATAGAAATATACCTTTTGCGTTTGTTCCGTCTGTTGCTCCCTGAACTCCTATTTTCGCTCCACTGGTATTCGTTGCTGATGTTAGTGTGCCTGTGTATGTTATCCCCGCATTTGCTGTTATTAGGCCAGCTGTGCTTATGTTCATAGCTTCTGACCACGTTAGAGTGCTTCCCGCAGTTATTCCTGATTTATAATTAAAAACAAGTTTGTTGCCCACTTTTGCTATTGTAAAGTTTGAACCAGAAGCACTTGATTTCCAGTTTGAGCCATCCCAATAAGCATCAAAACATAAAGTAATATTATCGTGCGTCCAGTTTAATAATTGAAATGTTGGATAATCATCTGTTGATATTACCGCCTGTAAGTGTGCTCCTCCGATATTACTTGCCGTTCCGTATAATTCTAATCCGCCGTTGCTCCATTTACTTTCGTTGTTCTGCCGATAATTATCGGACGGCTTACATTTGATACATCTTTACTTGTTGTTATTTTGTCGCTTGCTGTTATTGTTGTTGTTGATATCCCCGCGGTTGAAGTAATTGTTGTTCCCGTTATTGTTCCACCATTTGTTATGTTGTTTGAGTTCATATCCAAAGCACCATAAAACCGCATACCGCCAGCATTGTTAAAACGGACAATGTCAGACGGAGCACTTTTATTATCCAAAAGTTTTGAAATATAAAGTCCCGCCCCTTTTACATCAGATGCTACATTCGTAAATAGGTAGCCTCGTTGGTCTGCGGTTCCACTTGAAGCAGTATTTAAAGCGTATAAGAAAGACTGCCAATCGCCTGTTGTCTGTGAAAGGAATATGTCTCCTCCGTTTTGGTTTAATATCCGAGCCCCGTTATACGTGATATTTCCACCATTAATGATATCCACATTATTAAAATCGGCTTGACTTAATAAGGTAAGTGCTCTTACATCATTTCTACTTCCATTAAATATCTTAATTCCTGTTATGGTTTGGTCTCCTGTTAGTTTTACATTTTGCCCGTCCAATGTGTCCGCATATCCTTTTGTTGCTCCATCGGTCGCTAATGTAGGAGTTCCAAGGTTGGCTATTTTGCTACTATTACAATCTAGTCCCGAAGCATTTACCCAACCAACTATCGTCCCGTCAATAATGAAACTTATTTTTTTCGCAGAAATTTCAAAGTTGTAATATGTCGCTGTTTTTCATATCCAAACTAGCAATTGACCCGATATTACTGGTAGAATTGAAAACGATAAATGTGCCCTTTGTTGTTGAATTGATTGAATTTCCCGTTATTTCAACACCACTACTATATGTCTTAATTCCTGCTATGGTTTGGTTTCCAGTTAGTTTCACATTTTGACCGTCTAATGTATCCGCATACCCTTTTGTCGCTCCGTCCGTTGTCGCTGTTGGTGTGGCTAAGTTTGTGATTTTTCTATTGTTTAAAGATAGTGTCGTGCCAGTTGCGGTTATAATTACATTATCACCAGAATATAACTCAACATACGACCCCGTTATTTGTATTGGATAATAGGCCGCGGTTGCTATTTTTTGTGCGGTAATCATTCCTATATTTGTCGCCGTATCAAAGGCAATACCGATACCATCAAAAGCGGTTGGAGCTGTGGCGCCACGCACTTCTATTGTTGAAGTAAATTTTTTATTCCCCGCTATTGTTTGGTCTCCTGTTAGTTTAACGACAGAAGTATCAAGGGCAGAAACATCCACACCATCAACAAGATTAACATTTGTTATGCTTTGACTTTTCATATCAATCCCCGCACTAGCATTTATTATACTGCTAAATGTTTTGGTTCCTGCTATGGTTTGGTCTCCTGTTAGTTTGACCACAGAAGTATCAAGGGTGGATACATCAATGTTGTCAACATTACCAACATTTGTTATGTTAAATCCACCCATATTTAAACTGCCCGTCATAGCCACTGTGCCGTCCTTTGCTAATTTCGTATCGGTATATGCTTTTGTTGAAGCATCGCCGTCATAGAATGGTGCTGGAAGTCCGCTGATTGCCGTTGTGCTGTTAAAATTTAAAACATTATTTGTCAATGTCATTCCGCCCCCTGTTGTTGGAGCAAAAAGTATAGAAGAACCAACAATAGTTAGTGGATAGCCCGTGGCTCCACCCGCATCCGACGAATAAATAGAACCCATATTATTGTTGTAATTGAAGAATAACTTACCTGTGTTTAATGGATTTGAGTCTTTTACCCCCACATAAGTAGTAAATATTTTGTTTCCTGTTATAGTCTGGTCTCCTGTTAGTTTAACCACAGAACTATCAAGAGCCGAAACATCAATACCATCAACATTACCGACATTTGATACATTAAAACCTCCCATATTTAAATCTCCAAACATCATAGCGAGCCCATCCAATCTGAGGAACGGAGAAGCAACATTTCGCCATTGCCCAGTGCTGTAAATGAGCAGTTGATTATCGGCGGGGGTGCCTGTTATGATTACATCACTTAAAGCATCTATTGATTTAGTTGCTATCCTTGTGTCAAAATCTGTATTAGCCCTTGCTGTGGTGTAGTATAAGTTAGTTCCTTCGGTTAAGTTAGTTGTGCTCTTTGTTGCTAATTGAGTGTCAAACCTAGCATTAGTATAATATAAATTGGTGCCTTCGGCTAGGTTAGTCGTTGATTTAGTGTTTAGTCGCGCATCAAACCTACCATCAGTATAGTATAGATTAGTGCCTTCTTTTACATCGGCCGTAGATTTTAAAGCCAACCTAGCATCAAATCGTCCGTCGGTGTAATAAAGATTTACGGGGTCAGCATCTTCTGGCACCCTATCTGTGTATAAGCCCACTATGTTTGTGTTCGTTAAATCAAGATTGGCTATATCCAGACTATCAACCGCAATTTCAGACAAGCCTAATAGCGACTTATATTGACTGCCCATTGAACTGTGCTTCACCAAAACCTGTTGAGGTGTATATTTTGGATAATAATTAATCCGTATAAAAATTATTTTTTGGTTATATATACAACCGAAACAAACACAAGTTTGTTTAAAAAACAAACCGATTTTCCATCAGAAAATCTATACGCTTTGAAAAGCGTAGCTTTGCAATGCCAAGAGGTAATAGAGATATTGCCATAAAAAATCTTGAAAAAGCTACTGTAATGAAGAAACAGTATGCGAGGCAGAGAAAGATTGAGAGGGCTAGGGAATTACTAGCTGAGGAAGAGGCTAAGAATGTGAAAGAAATGAACGAAGACGAAAAGATGGACCACGTGTCTAAGAAACAGTTGGCTAAGGATATGATTGATGGGCGGGACTGCGGAGCTACGCTCGCAGAAGCGTACGGTGAGCAAAGTGAGGAGAGCAGTTCGGATGAGGAAGTAGAACAAGACTTTGTAGATATCGTTGCCCAACGGGTTGCGGGTATAAAATTAAAGACTAAGCAGAAGAAGGCGAAGAAAGTGGTAAAAAAGAAAGTGGAAGAAGAGAGTGAGAGCGAAAGCGAGGAAAGCGAGGAAGAGGAACAGCCAAAGAAAGGTAAAGGTAAGAAGACTGGTCGTGTTAATGTCAATGTTTATAACCAACAACCCGAGAAACCAAAAAAAGAAAATAATGATGTTTCAAAGATATTTTTAAAGTTCTAGAAACTTTTGAAAAAGTTTCACAAAACCTTTTGCTAAAAGATTTTTTAAATCTTTCATATATAGTATGGATAATAAACATACAGCACAAAACAACACAGAAAATAAAAATGAAGTAGTGGAAGATAAGGAAGAACTTGAAAAAAAGAAAATTGAAGAAGCTTCTGAAATACACCATCAATCTAAGACCCCTAAAAAATGGAATACTATACTAGCACCTGAACCTGAACCATTAAGCCAAGTGTTTATTGACTTAATGGATATGTCTAAAATAGCTACTAAGAAAGGAAACAAAAACTACAACTTTGGTTTAGTAATGATTGATGTTTATTCTCGTCGTGGCTGGATTGAACCGATAAAAAATAAAACAACTGGTGAAGTATTGGAAGGATTAAAAAAAATGCCGAAACCTAAAAGGATTACGTCCGACAACGGCAGTGAATATAAAGGTCAAGTTGCTGAATACTTTAAAGAGAACGGAATTCAACATACAACCAATGAAGTAGGCGACCACCGAACGATGGGAATAGTAGATAGGTTTATTAGAACAATAAGAAATGATTTGAATTTTATGTGGGAAGTTAATGACGACTTTATTTGGGTTCCTTACATTAATTAAATTGTTAATAATTATAATAATACATTTCATAATACAATAAAAGCCACACCTATGGAAGTCTATGAGGGCAAAAAGAAGAATGACCAAGAAATATATAGAGCAGGTCTTATTAATTCATTTCCTAAGAATTCAACCGTAAGAAAAGAACTAGAACGAACTGTTTTCAGTAAAGGCGACGTCCAGTATTCTAAAAAGGTATATACGGTTAAAGGCCGAAAGGGCTTCAAGTTGATACTTTCAGACCACGAACTAGTTAGCCCTCAGCAGTTATTAAAGTCTAAAATGAATGAACAACTTGAAGAAGAAATAAAACCTCAACTAGCAGACAAAGTTAAAGAAGCTACGAAAGAAAAAAAGACCGGCCACTTATTAAAGTCATTAGATATAAAACCGGAGAATATCAGGTCAAGTCCCCGGATTAAAAAGAAGAAAGAGATAATGGATTTATAAGTTATTATCGCCTACAGCGATAGCTGTAATAATGTAACCGGAGACTAAATCAAGTCAATTGAATTGAAATTACAAAAATCAGTGTTGATTCATTTACTCA
>WBZZ01001306.1:10000-20000 GCA_019918135.1 Paulinella micropora
ATGGGGTCAAGCCCTCCATAATGTTTCTTGAGGGCCAAGAAGCAGGCAACCCCATCGGTTCCCCCCTGTCTCATAATAGCCATCACCTTCCTATCATGAGCGCAAGATTGAAGTAGGAAAGCGTACAGGAGTCTATTCAATCCTGCTTAAAGTTTCTTTTCTTTCTGTTGCTCATAATACTGAGCACTGAATCTTAATGCAAATAGCTGTTTGGGCTTGTTCCTCCCAGTCGCCATTGGCATCTCAGATTTTAGTACGGTAGGTATGATGGTTAGCGGTTCAGCAGATTGCATCTCCATCCTCCTCTTTCTTGACCTTAGCTTCTGCTTCTTCTTGTGCGCTTGTTCCTTCTTCTTCCTCTCCTTCTTCTTTCTTTCCTTTAGGTGAATGAAAGTTAGGTGATTGAACGGGTGCATTGATAGGGGAGTCAGGAGGAACATAAACAGATAGTGGTTTAGCTAAGGTATGAGTCTGGAAACCCGGTATCAATGATAGGATTTCTGGGTGCGTGACACATATTATAGATATAAAGGTGTATTCCCACAGCTCCCATTCTTTCCCATGATCATACTTAGGTGTTTCCAGTCTCATTTTGACTAGGTCAGAGTTATGAGATGTCATATTAGCGTTTCAAAGGGCGGAAGGTAGGAGAAAACCTCAACTACCAAAATTGCTCTCACTATTTCAAGTGAAGCTGGATTAGGAAGTATTTGTTCGTAATGAACGATTCGATTAAAATTAGGTGGCAGCCTTCCGCACGTTCCACCCCAGGTGTTTGTTATCAGCCTTCCGCACGTTCCAACAGTTCAGTGGTCCTGATTTGGTGACAGCCTTCCGCACGTTCACCAGTTGGTTTGTTTTGTGGTAGCGTTCTACACACCACAAAAAACGCTGAAAAATAGAATAAGTGAATAAAGTTTATCAGACTTTACGTTCACGCTTCAAGGCTTCATAACCTGTTAGATTACCATACTAAACAGGAATCAAAGCTAAGTAGATAATATGTAGGCGCAGATAGGTAAATATGCGACCTTTTCTTATACCCCTATACACAGTGATGTATAGAAGAGCTATATCTCGTTAAGATGTAGTTATATCCGTTTTTATTTATATACCGTCTTTTGAGCCGGTTGAAAATGATAATATTACAGTGTGTCCTTGATCTTGTTTCTATGTTGGGTTACCCATCCCCTCCAGATCACTGGCAACCCGCAAGTGTGTTAGACTTATTAATATATTAATTAGGTTAGACAGTAAGGCCGGCATATGTAATGCGTGTCGTAAGAGCCATTACTTGTGTCCGGCCTAATACGTTCCCGCTATTTCAAGTGTCTTGGCGCGGACGGTTCCGACCTTCTAATAAAGTTTAACTTGCAGACGATAGTATTTTTTGTCAGTTATAATCCAAAAGATATTATTTATTGCAAGCCGGGGTATTAATCCATCCAATTCCAAATCACTCTGAAAATAACATAATCTTCCTCCTCTGCAAAGAGAGGAAACCAGTATGGCGGAAAATGTAGGAGAATGTCAGAGCCAGGCAACAAAAAGGAAAGTTGAAGAGAGGCATTTCCCAGTGTCACCCCTAACGATAATATTATCAGGCTTAAAAAAGTAGTACCGGCTAGCAGAAACCCATCTTGCTGCCTTTGGGAAGCTACCCATCGTGGAACCTTTACCGACCCCTTTCAGAGTCTATCCGGGCTACCTAGCAAGACTATCAACGCAGTATGGAAACGCACTTTAATAACTCGTATAATAAAAGAACTGACGCTTTGACTTCCACGTCACAGACTGACTAACTTAGGTATAGGTCTTACGCATTTCGGTAAACATTGGCATTATTGACTGTCCGGCCTCTATTGACAAATCAACTACCTAAATAACGGTGAATTAAATTGAAATAGTAATGACCAACGCTCCCCCTTAGTTATTCGTCAATTTTATAACTGCCGTCATAAGTGTCTTATAGTTCTGAAGCAAATGATAAATTTGCAAGCGCTTCCCGTAAGGGGTATCAAAAGTCACTAAAAACTATATATATAAAAACGTTAGGGGTGTGAGGAAACAAGTGAAAAGAAAGGGAAGCGAGCTGTATGCGATAAAATAAGACCGTCCTTCGTTTTCGCCCACTCGACGCCAGAAAATTCAGGAATTCTCCCCACCGGCCACCGCGAGGCCTGGGGGCTAGTCAAGCTCGCGCAGCTCATCGCCATCGTGCGCATAGCCGTCTTCCGTTGCACCCTCATCTATTTCCCATTCTTCCTGTTCTGTATCATCGTCCCGTTCTTCCTCGAGCTCCCGAAGCTGTTATATTTCCTGTCTCGGGTATCGTCCGTGCTTTAGCCTTAGAAACTCCGCGCGGTTTATTCCCCATTCCGTATACTGGTCTATGACTCAGACCCTATTTCAGGGTACGGAGTCCAGCCACGACATTGATCGAAGATTCCACGGCTTCCAGTCCGGCATCGACAATGCTAAACAACTCACACAAAGCGAGAACAAAAATACAAAACATAGGCGAAACACCCGTAGTCATTCCGGTTCACCCGGAATGATAACAGTGAATTTGTTGAGCAAATAAGTAAACTGCTCGCGCGGCAACGGTTTGGTGAGTAAATCTCCTATCTGCTGTTTAGTTCCTACCTTTATGAACTTTATCTCTCCATCTCTCTGAAGGTGATGAATGAAATGTAATTCGAGAGGCAAATGTTTGGTGCGGGGTCCGGATAATCCTCTTTCACCCGCGAGAATTGTTTGCGAATTATCCTCGAAAATTTCTACTGCACCTTTTTGCGGTATTCCGAATTCCTGTCTGACGTGACCTATTGCTAGTTTTTCTCTTATGCATTCAGCAGCAGCGTAAATTTCCGCGTCATTTGAACTAAGTGCTATCCTACTCTGTCTTTTTGAAAGCCAACCTATTAGGTCTCCTCCCCACAAGATTATACAACCTGTGCGAGACTTACCCGTCTTCAAACAGACTTTGTGAGCGGCATCGGGCCACAAAGTGACCTAGGGTAGGACATGCCCTCTTGAACGGATTTTGGCCCGTTAAAAGCTATACCGCGAAAAGACTTGTTTAAATACCGTATGATCCTGCCTAACATAGCGTAAGTTACTCCCTTGTCTATGGTTTGCATGATGCTTGCAGCGTTAAGACCTTGTTCAATATCTGGTCTTGTCATCTTGGCTAAATAAAGCAAACTGCCTACTTTTCTCGGAATAGACATTTTACGCAAAGCTGCATCTTCCAACATTGCTTCCGGAGTTTGGTTTACCGCTGGGGTACTGACCCGACCAGAATTTGCGTATCCTGTCTCACGTAAAATTTGCAATTGGTACTTTCTTTGGTGCAAAGCGATTCTGCCTTTCTCATGCACTATCTCTATCCCGTTGAATTCCTTTGCGCTCCTAGCCTTTTGAGTGGGTAGTACTGTTTTAACGCAGACGCGAATTTTGCATAGGCTTCTTTGTTAGGTGCGGAAAATATTAAATCATCCACATGAAATACTCCCATTATCGCTTCTCTTATAGGTTTGTCTTTCTCTACAAACATGCATAAGTCGGATTCTAACAACCTAAATCCTAGCTTCACTAACTTAGGGGCTAGTATGTCATACCACCTTCTACCTGCCTGAGGCGCACCAGAAAACGCTCCATCAACACGCAATATCATCCCCTCTTTGCCCTCTCTATCCATTGCTTCAGGTGGGTAGGCAAATACGGGATCTTGCATGCGGGCATTTAAGCAAGCATTTTTGAAATCGATTCCGTAAAGCTTATTACCATGCCAGGCAGTTAGTTTGGCAAGCATGAGCAGTGAGCGATGTGAGGCACAAGGGACAAACAATTGGTCAGGGTTGAAACTAACTCCTGGCTCTAACATGTCTCCTCTTAAAGCTAATCTAGACTTAACAAACTTCCTTCCGTTCTCGTCTGTCTTTACTTTGTGAACCCATGTGAGCCTAACTATCTTGCTAACACCAGCCTTTTTGGCTTCGCTAAAGTTAACCCATGTGTATGTCTTAAAGTCTTTAAGAGATTGAATCTCTTTCTTCATCCCCTTTAACAACTCTTTCGCTGTCAATCCCTGCTCAGCTATCTCTTTAGGCACACGAATGTTAAAATAAAGCAAAAGTTCATTTTGTTCATTCATGCATCTGTCATAACATAACATAGCACTCTCCAACTCGCCAGCAGGCAATTCGGACTCCCCCTCACTTACCTTGTACTTTTTGATCTCAGAATCTAGCACCTTCTCTAGTCTGTCCTCAAACTGAACAAAGTGAGATGGCTTAGGTTGTTTTCTGACTTTTAACCTCTCTTTGGGAGCACACTTCTGCTTCACTATGCCTGTGCGCACTTTACTCTCCCAGCCCTCTCTGTAAGTCTTCTCTGCTCACTCGTCTCCCCACTCTCTTGCAAGAACCCTCACTCTCACTCCCTCTAGTTCCTCAACCTCAACTACTTTTTCTTTTCGTTTAAGTTCACTATGCGGTCGTGATGGTGGTTGTTGTGCTTGTGGTGGTTGTTGTTGTGCCTGTCGTCTTATTCGTTTACCTTCTTGAACTATGTTAGCTTCTGTGATCTTGTCACTCTGCTCCCATGTTCTTCCTTTACTAGGTTGCTCACTCTCTTCATATGCTCTTCTCTCATACTGTGCTTGAGGATCAGATGCATCTGTGAGTGCGTGTGCATGTCCTAGTCCTGTGTTGTTTGTCAGTGGGGTTGTGTCGGTGGGATGGGGTGCAGCTGTCGGTGTGGTGTCGATGTCCTGTGTTGAAAAGCTATCTTGTGTTTGTGTGTGTTTGTGATCTATGCTGACTCCCCCTGTGTCCCCTCCATACTCCCCCTGTCCTTGTTGACTATCTGACTGACTAACGTGATCGACATCGTATGTGTCGTCATCGTCATGAGTCTGTGCCGTGTCCTCTTGTGTGTGGGTGGTGGTGACTGTGGTGGTAGTGGGTGTGGAGTGTGTTTGTTCAACATCGGCATCCTTACTCTCACTCTCCCCCTCAGCTACATCCTCATCCCACTTGACTGTTCTCTCTGGATGTGCTTCCTTCCCTATCACGTACGGGTTAAACCGCACGTTTCTAACTCCTGTTACTACTTTCCTACCGTCCCACACTCTATATAACTCTCTAAATAAGTCATATCCTACTAGCATAACTTTCTTTCCTCTAAACTGTCCCTTTCTACCCTTGCCTGTATACATTACTCCCATGCAGCCTATCGGTCTAAGGTGTTTTTAAAACGGTTTCCTCCTAATAACTGCTCAAATGGGGACATCCCCTTCCTAGGTCCTTGGGTGGCAGGCAAAATGTTATGTAGAGTGGTTGCCGAATATTCCATCTCTGCCCAGAAAGAAATGGGCAGGTGGGCATGATAACGCATGGCTCTTGCGGCCCCAGCCGTAATGTCATTGGCTTTTTCAGCGATAGGGTTACCATCTTTGTCCCCCGTTGCTGACGTCTTCCATATAAACTGACTAGGCTTCCACCACTCTATCACCTCTTTCGGGACATCAAACTCTTGATCACATCTAATTTCTTGTACTTTGTTTCCTGTCTGTCTCTCATAAAATGCTACCGCCTGCTTAATGCAGTCAATAAATTCGTTCTTATGCCCAAGATAATAATCCTTAATAAACAACGAGTAATCGTCCGTGACCGAAAATTTATGTCTCTTACCGTGTATTGACCGTGCTGACCACGTTCCGGTGTCTATGTGTAATACTACTCCTGGCTTACTAGCTCTCTCTATCTTATTAACTTTAAACCTAGGCAATTGCTTTGCCTTACCTATCATGCATGATTCGCAAAATTCTACTTTCTTCTCATCTCCTACTAGCTTTATGCCTAATGCATTTGCCAATGCTATCATCTTCTTAATGCTATAGTGTCCACATGCATAATGGAACAATTCTATGTCTACCTGTCTACCTTTCTAATCGCACCAGGCTTGCAGGGATAAGACGCATACAGCGTTACCTCCCCTGTTTTGCCTTCTGTCTGCCTACGCTTTTATCTTTCTCTCCTGGGGTTTCCCTCCCCTTTTACCCCATCACTTCTCTTTTCTTATTCTGTGGGGGTTCATAACGCTCATTCATCTCTAATGGGGTGTCAAATTCATCGTCCCATCTGTAAAGAAGGGTTGACATGAGCCTACCTCTTACCAGTACGTCTTTCTCCTCTCATCTTATGGGGTGTTTGAGTATGACTAGCTGTCCATTTTGGTGAATCATTGACCGGTGATGGGTATTATCCATCCTGCCGGTTGAGGCAATATTCACGGGTAACCTGGCGTCAAGGAGCATTGGCCTTGACACTGTAATTGGCCTACCGTGTCCATTTATGCGCGTCACTCTTGCCGTCCCCTCCTGTCCTATCTCACACTCTCCATTACCTGTAATTAGCTTGACAGGGGGAACTTAGTGTCGTGTAACATTTCAGGGTTGCATGCTATGTCTCGTGACGACCCGCTATCCTGAACTATCGTGCTCTTTCTGTCTCGCCCCCCTTCCCCATCTAACACTAGTGCGTAGTTCTGTTTGCTGTTCTTGTGTTGTGATGGTGTTGGTGGTTGTGAGGCGTTGCTGCTTTGGGTTTGTGTTGGTGGGGATAGTGTTGTGCGTGCTGCGTGTGCTATATACACTCCCTCTATCGCTCTCACCACATCTGTCAAGAACTCATCTAGCACTAACTTCCCTTCACTCACTCTCTTTACCTCACCACTGCTTTCTCTAATGCATGTTGTTGTGAGTTGTTGAGCGAGCTGTTCTATGTCTTTGAAAGTGATGATGGGTGGTGTGTTGGTGTGTGGTTGGGTTTGAGGTTTTGGACCTGTTTGTGGTGTCGGGGTTGCTGCTGCGCCTTCCCGCTGCTTCCCCTTGGTCTCCCCAGTCCCTACGGCAACACTGGGTAGTCCGGCAGATGCCGGACGCCCACTCTTAGCGTGAGTCTTCCTGATAATGCAGTGTTTTTCAAAATATTTCTTAACATCGCCCTTCCGCGTAAATGTTAGAAATTCCGGGTCAACATCACTATCATCTAAGCATGATGCCATTGCCACGTCATGTCTGATCTCATCAGAACATCTAGAGTCATTTTCACTGTCATAGTATGACTCCTCCATCTCTTCCTCTCCTTCTTCTTCCTCACTGTTCTCTCTTTGCATTGGTGTGTCATCTGTTTGCGTGACATGAGTGGGTGCGCGGTGTGAGGTGTTTGTGTGGTGGGTGTGTTTTTGCGGTGATGTCTCTACACGCCTGCTCCCCTTCACTTCCCTTTTCACTCCCTTTTGCTTACTCTTTCCCTCCCTCTGTGGAGATTGGTTGGTGAATGTGGTAGTAAGGTTGTGTGGTATGACTGTCTCTCTCGCTTTGCATCCTCACGCAAACCACTCTCATCAGGGTAGTAAGGGGACTTGGGGGGACGGAGGTCTTGGCTGACAGCTAAGTCAAGTAGTTGATACTCTTTGTCTTGTTTCTTTGCATGATGACCGCAAAATAGTCCATATATCAACCTAGAAGCTTGCAGAGCATTTGACCCCTTTTGTCTTTCTCAAGAGAGATTTGACAAAGACTGTTCTTTTTGTTCTTGCCATGAAACTTAAGGGACCTCGGTCTCTCTTTGCTATACCTCTCAATGGTTGTCAGAGGTGATTTGGGGACTGTGTTTTGACGCTGTGGGGTGTTTGTGGAGGTGTCTCTTGTTAGCTGACTCTGAGAGCGTGAGATTGGTGTGGCTGAGGGACTCCCTCCGTCGCTTCTATTTGTCGACAGGGGACGAACACCTGGCTCAATCTGAGGTTCCCCAGACTCGACATTCGCTCTCTCCCTGCCTCTCTCTTCGTCAGGGGTTTCCCCAGGGTCGTCTAGGACATCTCCCCCCATGAAGAGGAGCAAAGCGTCACTATCAGTCTCTGTGTCCCCCTCTTCTTCTTCCTCTCTGATGAGGTTCATGTGTTTGTCTTTGAGAGACTTTTTGTGCTTATTGCTGTGAGGTTTTCCCTTTTTCTTTTTTTTATCGTTCTTGTCTTCAATCGCTTGAGCTTTCTTACGGGGTTTCTTTGCTGGGCAATACTTCTTGGTATGACCTTTCTCATTACACTCGTAACAAGTGACTTTGAGCCACGGTGACCATTCTTCCTTCTTCTTGAATTTTCTGAACTTGCCCTTACCCCCTTCATCCTCATCTCCCTTGTCCCCTGCTAAGAGGTTTGTCTCCCCCTCGTGGGCCTTTCAGGTCTCTCCTTCCTCTCTTCCCCTCTCCATTTATCCTTTCTCCACAACGCCCATGTGTCTCTCGCGCTGTCAACTAAGTCGTCAAATCCTGGTCTAAGGTTGGTGGGTAGGTTGAAGTAGAGTGCTTTGAAGTTCTCTCCGTATGCGGGGTGTTTTGCAAGCTTAGCAAGCAGGGCTCTTATGAGGTCATCTTCGTCGAATGGGTGAGTTTTGTGACTTTCTACCTCTCCCTTCATTGCAACATAATCATTCAACTATGCATCAACATTTTGTCCGGGTTTTGGATACATGTTCTCAAAAATGTGCGCTTTTATGTTCTTCTTAACCCCGGAGATTGAACCGAACTTGGCTCTCACTGCCTCTATCAGCTCTATCGGTCCTGTGACTGTCTTAGTACGCAAATATCGAACGACAACAGGATGAGAAAAAGCAACAGACAGAATGAGTTGTAGTGTTCGCATGCGCTCATAATGCTTCTTTTCTTTCTATATTACTTTCACTCTTAGTGTGTGTGCTCGTTTCGACTGTCTTCGTTTCTCATGCTTCATTTTCTTTGCTCTTTTCTCTCTCCAGTTTTTCTTTTGTTCATCAGTTAGCTTCGCCCAATCCTTCGGTTTGTCTTCGGAGGGTGTCTTGCTATCATCTTTCTTCAGCGTTTTGGGTCTCTGTCTATCTGCGTCTGACGAACTGCCTTCATCGTCAGAATCTACATCAGGGGTATCCTCTGAGTCAGGTTCATCAGGGGTATACTCTGAGTCAATCTCCAGTGCCTTGACTGGGTCATAAGGATATTTAACCTTTGCCTTTGCTGGGTCATCAAATGCCAGCGTGATGCACTCACCATGCCAGGCACTGATGCACTTTGCATAGTTCACTAGCCTCAACGGTAACGGAAGTCGGAATAATTCCGAGTGGTACGGTGGCATCCAACTGCAGGATGTACTCTTGCTTTAAACCCATTGTTTTCTCAGTTCCAAGGCTCATAACCTTTGGGAAGCTACCCATCGTAGAACCTTTACCGACCCCTTTCAGAATCTATCCTGGTTACCTAGCAAGACTATCAACGCAGAATGGAAACGCACTTTAATAACTTGTATAATAAAAGAACTGACGCTTTCAAGTTGACTTCCACGTCCCAGCCTCGGACTGACTAACTTAGGTATAGGCCCGGGTCTTACGCATTTCAGTAAACATTGGCATTATTGACTGTCCGGCCTATTGACAAATCAACTACCTAAGTAACGGTGAATTAAATTGAAATAGTAACGACCAACGGCCGCGCCGACTTTCCTCTTCTTTCTCCCTCCCCCGCACCCCCACAATAAGATGCCCCCCCCCCGCCCTGTATTGACTGTTTGACATGTGATGGAACATGATATTATAGTATTAATAATAAGGACTTGGCACGGCGCAGTCACGGTGGTACAAGCTTCAATAACACTTCAGACTAGTGACGAAGTTTTAAAACTGAAGTTCGCCCTAATATTAATACTCACTTATATAATATTATACCTTGAATTATTTGAACTGAATTGTCAAAAATATAAAAACAATATAAATATTGATAAATATAAACTTTAAATGTATTAAATATATAGAGAGTTATACATGACCCCCGGCCTTGAATTATTTGAATTGTCAAAAAAATAAAAACAATATAAATATTAATAAATATTAATACGATATAAACTTTAAATTTATTAAATACATACTAGAGTTATACATGACCCCCGGCCTTGTCCCCAT
>WBZZ01001307.1:10000-27500 GCA_019918135.1 Paulinella micropora
GGTTATCCTTGGTCTGGAGGCTACGGAGTCCCTCAACTACTTTAGGTATTCCTCAGTCTTCATATCGTTAGGACAGTTATCGGTTATTAAATATAATACTGATCGTACTATTGCAATATCGGAATGAATATCGTACCGGACCGAATTATCAATATTGTGTTAAACTTTCTCAAGTTCAAGTTTATACTTCAAGTTTTACTTCAAGTCACAAGTTTACACTTCTATCAGTTTTAGTTCAGTTACTTCATTTTTCTGTTTATTTATCAACTGTCATATTAACAACTTGTAGTTGTTACGTTTTCAACTGCCGTTAACCGTGGCAGATCATTTAATTTATTTCCCTTTGCCTGTTAGCTTTTTTGGAAATGTAAACTATCGCCTTTCAAGTCACAAGTTCCCCACTAGTATCTACATTTATTTCCCTAGACCGCTTTTCAAGTTCCGAGTCCGGTCCCCGGCCGGCAGTCATATGAAATAATAATGATAAGTCACTGTGACGTAGTAAAATAGGCATCTACGCCAGGTAAAGTGTACGCGCAGATAGGTGAATATATATGGGCTACTTTAATAATACCGGGTATTAAGCCGGACATATTACGAAGCTCTTGCCAACAGTAATCCCATTGTAGACAGGCAGCGATAGTATTACTCAAAGGACCGTTACACTTTTTAGCCCGGATTATACTATGATTATCGTTAGGCCGGACAACGGGAACTGGTTGCTGTTTGCCTTGGTTGTTTTGGCTTCGCTAGTCTCCCACATTTTCCCACCATCTTTGATCCTTGCTTGTATAAGCTCAAGAAGATTGGGTTATTGGCGAAGTTGTTATTATTTGGTTTAGTAAAAGGATAGGCATCAATAAATATATTCTTTTATAACAGAACCGATAAAAGTGGAGTCCCATGCCTGTTTTTCTTTTACGCTAAATTTTGACAGCTCGCCGCACCATTTTCTGGGCAATAATAAGCAAGGAAAGAGGATTCATTGCACAAGAAACGAGACAGAGAGACAGAGAGGGGTAGACGTGTCGGTTCTGTACCTATATTGCTCATTTTCTGCCATTCCTAAGGCTAGAACGTGTGGCAAACGAACAAACAAGTCTTAATCTCTGTTGACACCTATACATACCTATCCACTATCTCCTCCACACACACATTACATCCATTTGTAAACACAGTGTGAGGACACCAAAGAGAGATAGGAGCGAAGGGTAGAGTGTAGTTGGTTGGGTGATAAGGGGTCGAACGTATACTAACAGTAACGAACCCTGTACACACACCTACAAACCACGTCTTGCTCTCTATCTACCATCCGATTTCAGACTTTACAGACACCCAATTGTGTCTCCTATCGACAACACACACTCGTTCTGTCATTTATTGCTCACTTCCAAGCATCCATAGGGTGCAAACGAATCAAGAGCAAACAAAAACAGACAGAAAAACAGAAAACGAGTGCTGTGCAACAAAGTCTGTTTGTGCAAACTAGCTCATACTCAACCCTCCTATTGCAGCAAATTTGCAGGGTAGGGAGGTTAGTCAGTGGCAATATAGGCCAAGCAATAAGGAGCAAAGGTGACGTCACAAGGACGATTCAGTTGTCAATTTTCGCCAATTCCAATTTTGCCGAAATTTTCAGACGAAAAATCACTCTCCTACCTACACACTCTACTTCCATCTCACCCACCTGTACTCAAAAGGTTTCCTAAGGTCAGAAGAAGGATTCTAGAGCAATACAAGAGTGGTGGCTCACAAAAGAGTCCTACACCACTTTGGGTTTTGTTGTAAATTTTGACATTCCAAATTTTGTCGAAATCACAAGCAACAAATCACCCTCCTACCTACACATCCCACTCCATTCTCACCCACCTATAACAAATAGGTCTCCAAGGGTCAGAACAGGGATTCACAAGCAGTACCTCTACTGTGGTTCTCCAAGGAGTCAACACCTACGTTGCACTCGGTCGGTTTCGTTCTAACACACATACACATACACACACGGAACAACCTCAGCTGGAAAGGGAATAAATAATTTTGGAGTCCTCCGAAAGGGACTGGATACCCAACAGAGGGTTCCGAACGAAAACACGGTTCGAGCAGTCGGCTCTTCTGTCCTTTTCCTCAACCTATTTGGGAAAAGGGGCCGTACCTTCTGACAATTTCAGAAGTATCGTTACCAAACAAACCCTCAGCAACGGAGTCGTGTCTGTATTTCTAGGGTGCCTCAATTTCTCTGCAACTGGCAGGTGTTAGCAAGGAGTGAGCTTCCCCTACCAAAGGGGGGGGGGTGAGTAATCTCGCACCTACTTACACGCATACCTACCCTTGCACACAGACGACACACACTCTATACAGACAACGAACGAACCGAACACCAACCGACCAAGCCACATGCTGCTTACTGCAAGACGACCAACAGCAAACGTCTTGACCAAAATAAAAACAAATTGCTGAAAACCTCGACAAGACGGCCGCCCAAAGGTGCCTTGTCCCCCATACTGACACCTCACCACCTGTTCGTGCAAGACGTATCCCCAAAAAGAAACGTCACCAAATCAACGAACCCACTGTGGTGCAGGCATTACCAAAAATGAGTCAGTGGGATTCTCCAGACCAGGATGCCGGACTAGAAGCCTTGGGCAGCGCGGGGACTGCTAGCAATACGAACGCTGGTGCTGGCCTATTCCAGACACCAGTGCCCATTCGTGATAGCAAGAACACCCCTCAACCCCAATCCCAATGGAGGGATGGTAACAACGCTATGCTTGTGGCCCGAACGCCCCTTCCATGCGTCCCAGTTCCCACGGCTAATCTGGACATGACGGGAACGCCAGGGTGGCCTATCTCCCCTGCAGCACCCAACCAACAATATGCCTTCCCTGATGCAGCCCCACATATTCCTAATAATATGTATGGGGACAACACTCACTGGGCAAGAGCAACCGTGTCGGTAGAAGGTAAAGACAAGGTGGTGGGGTTGACGGCCACGGGTCATCAGTTCATAGATAACCGATCCATCCAGGACCTTCTCACGCTGTGGGAGGAGATATGTATGGCCCGAGACCGACTTCTCGATGAGGCTTGGCCAACATACCACTCTCTCATCCCACGTCTGAGACTAACCCTCCATAGCAGCAAGTACACCAGTGAGAACCCAGCTCTTACTGTCGCTGTCAATGCACTCGATGCTAACCAAGCCGACACTTTCTATTGGCCCGAGGCCACCTACATAAGCCGTCTCCAGGCTAACCTCGAGACTAGGGCCACAGTCACCCTCAAGGGCCTTGACAACGTCACTGCCGTGTGGGACCGAGCCTTGCTGGAACAAAAGCACTGGAGGGATGCAATCATCCCACATACATCAAACGTATACAATGAGCTTGTACACTTCTTTGAAGCAGTGGAAACCGCAACAGACCCTTTCGGCAAAATGTCGGAATTTGCGATATGGCTGAAGGTTCCCAACTGCTACGGTGTACTCCTTGACGGCTCAGACTCCGCTCGAGTCCCAATCGTACCACACCCGGCTGCGGTCCTCTACATCATCAACTACCTAACGCTGGTGGACCTCATCTTGCAAGCCATCTCTGACTGCCTGCGGATACAAGTTGCCGTACATGTCATTAGTGGATCAGGTGAGGGAGGAACCCCGATACCGGATGGTAGCTCTATCATTACCTTCCGAAGGGTAACGAGAGCGCGTGGTGTGACGAAGGAGATAGACCTAGACAGAGACTCACACCTAGAGCGTCGCCAGTCGCCAAAGCCCGAACCCAAAGACGCCAGTCATAAGCGGGTCGACGCGGCACGCAGTGCAGTCAGAGACCAGGTGAACTTTGACTTTGCTGTACACACCCAATCGGCGAGACTCACATATCGTGAAGGCCTTAATAAGCTCCTAATGGCTTATGCAGCCCTAGATCGTATTGTGGCAAGTCATGCGCTCACGTGTGCAGACGTAAAGCAATTGCTGAACAGCCTTCTTGGTGCGTGGCCGTCCCAAACGCTACTCACTACAGACTGGCATAACTGGCAGGCTTACGGTGAAGACATGGTCGCCTTGAACAAGATTATCCCCTCGGACTTACCCCATTACATGCTCCGACGGTTTGTGCTAGCCGCAGACTGGGGGTATGTTACACAGCCTCACATCACGGTCGACCTGGTTCAGGATGCGGCGAGGAGAATGTGGGAGGACGATGTGGCCTATACTTCCATAATCGACCTTCCTCAGAAGCTCCTCACCAACTTAGTGAAGTCCGACTTCGCTTCACTCTAATGGCAGTCCTATCCGGAATTGCTAAGGCTGAACCACAACAAGGGCGAACGCATGGTGAGACTTTTGTCCGAAATATCCTTACCCGAGCACAGGACTTGGACAATACCAACTTTAAGATCACACGGTTCCGAACTGACCGTATGTGCGAGGTTGCCACATGGAC
This sequence comes from Paulinella micropora, assembly GCA_019918135.1. Lineage (NCBI taxonomy): Eukaryota > Cercozoa > Imbricatea > Euglyphida > Paulinellidae > Paulinella > Paulinella micropora. The sequence continues at coordinate 14,443 of WBZZ01001307.1, forward strand.
AAACGCCAGCTTCGTCTCCTCCATCTTTTCATCCGACAAGGTAGAGAGGGAAAAGCGAGCTGATGTGTTACTCCGAGCCATGATAACCACGGGCAGCACTCTCGAAGACCACCAGGTCAAATCGGGGCAGACCTTTGACATGTGGACCTTTGTCACCGGCGACAACTGGTCACAACGTCGTCAATCGTGGTCAAGTTCTCCAAGGAGTCCCTATAACTCCTCGAGCTCCTCTAGCTCACCGTATGTTCTGCCTCCACCTACCCTTCCATTTGGGGGAGCGACAAACTCGGGCACACCCAGCACCCGACAGTCCAGCCCATACGCGGGGGCATCCAGTCCCAACACTCAGGCCAGTGGAGCGGCACACCCATACCTGCCTCCTCCATTACCGATGCCTTACCCATACTACCCACCAACATCGGGCTTTGCGTCCCCACCACCTCCGATGTCGCCACCACCAACATACCCGCCACCAAGGAGCGGAGGCTCATCGGACGGCAAGAAGGGCAAGCGAAAATATGGTGACGGTGACGGATACGGTCAGGGTGTGGTAAAACCTTTATCGCATCTGCCGCCTATGCCGGGTCCGTACAATAACCCGTTTGGTCTGTTCAATGAGACCTTCATGGGGCCGTACCATACCAACCCGAGTGCGGAGTGTTGTGACTATATGATGCACTCCGTTGCCTTCAATGCTCTTGACGATTCGAGACTATGGGTCGCACCATACCAATGGTCGAACTCGTGCCAATACCAACACCCACGCCAGGGTCAAGAACGGGTGGAGCCACTGAAGTGGTACATTCACCGTTGGTATGTTGGCCGGTCCAAGGTCAAGAAGGACGGCAATTGGGTACCCAATCCTAAGGACAATCCCACTATGGGCCTCCGTATTCCCGACGTCAGACAAGACGGAACGATTCTTCTTGTTTCCGGGGCAAGACCCGTCCTGGCTTGCCCAGTACTCCGCCGAGGCCAAGAATCGAGTGGCCCAGTACCAAGCCCAGGGTAAAAAGTACGATGAGGTGGCATGCTATATGCCAGGGAAGGAACACCTAATCGGTAAAACATATATACATACACACCCCCACCGACCTGAGCTGCCCCTATGCTTAATGCAGGCGCCAAAAAGGCAAAGACGGGGAAGAGGAAGAACAAGACCCGATAGTCTTGCACCCACCAAAGCGGTGACGTCTGTGTCAGCATCACGAGGCACCTTGCCCTCGGGAGCGCCCTCCTTGCAACCGAGCGAGACAATGGTGACCCGTGGCGACCAACAGCCAAATGCGCCCAACACGGGGACAGCCGTCGAACAGCCATACCCAGTGGCTCCGACTCCTCTTCTTCCGGTCCCGGCCCAACTGCCGAAGGACACGTTGTATAAACCAATAGAGGCTACGACCTCACCGATAGTAGATAGCGTTGAGACGAGGGATAAGGATATAAAGATGGGTAGCGACGACAACCGTCGGGAGCGTGTGCCGAACGAGCCGGCCGCGGTCGCTGATCTCAACATAGAGGTCGGTTTACTCCCCTTACCCAAAGACACCGTCGCAAAGGCGACGCCTGCCGTTGATCCTGACACGATCACATCAAGTACATGTGATGGGAGGGCACCCAATGCGCCCTCGGACCCTCGCGTAAGACGCGCGAGACCTACCAGTGTCCAGCAGGTAGCAAAACCCGCTCTTTTTGTGAACAAGGTAAATAAAACGTATGCAGGGGCGAAATCATACATTCATAATACTCACATAAGGCCTTCCCTATTGGGCCGGCGTGCCAATTTGACCAGAGGCACAGTCATCGGGTCCGATATAAATCACCCACGCATACCACGCCCAGACGACAAGGCTATCCAATCATTGCCGGTCGGGTACTCTACTTCACCTTTTCGAACGACGACCACCATGGTCTTACCCACCTCACATGGGAACAAAACCATTGCCCCGTCTGTCCTACGTCAACTGGGGCTCAATCCACTGCACAACTCTGACCAACTCAGCGCAGCGGCGCGAACACAAGCGCGACAGTTTGCTGAGATGGAGTTGCAGGTCTTGGTAACCCGAGCTACACCAGTAGACCTCCCACCAGCGGAGGCACGTGATATGAGTTATACCAGACTATAGTATTACTGGAAAGAACTCAACGGCTATCTAGATACCGGAAATGATAGCATGGCTCAAATCACGTTCGCAGGCAGTCGATTCATCGACAAATATGGACGCCTGTTCAATTTTGGTAAGACAGGCACACTCTGTTACATCCGGGGTGCCAACGACCAACGGAGCGAAATCATAGGTCGCGTTCCATTGACGATCAAATTCCCATCCGGGATGTCTTACACCATACACGTCCTAGTCGTCCCAGACTTCCCAGGCACTATTGTCTTAGGCAAACCCGACCTAAAGATGATGGATGCACAACTCATGCTGGGACAAGACATCATCAAGTACGGTCGAGGACGCCAGGAGTCTGAATTTCCGATCCTTAACCCGGAAACGGACCTCCCACGAAAGCACTTCTATGGCGGAAGGGCGCAGGTTACCCTGATACCACCAGCCCCTCCTCTGCCTTATGATGGTCACATCACGGAGCAAGCTCGCCCAACCCCAAAGGGCACGGCCTGGGTATACACCAATGTATACATCCCAGAGTCGGAGAACAAGCCGCCCGACCCATGGGAGGACTTTGAAAAGCTCGCGGCCAAGAGGGACGAACAGATCCTGCTCCTTAAGTGTCAGGAAGACTCATGGCATGGCTTTGACCAGCCGGGTCAACTGAACAAGGGGGTACACCAATTTGTACGGGTCAAGACAAGCCTTGTCTTTCATGCTTCCAAACGGCTTACGGAGGACGACGACGTCTTTCTAAAGCTGAAGCAATGGTACAAAGGCGCCGACCCGATACAGCCGGACAGCTTAACGGCGGTATCCAAAATCCTAGCTGACCGCCTAGATCGGGGCGAAGAAATCACGATCATCCTTCCAATCCATCCCACCGTCATGTGGTGGAGAGATGTTTTGGATCGGGTAGTCGACGATCCTATTCCGATACCCAGCCGACAGTCCAAGCCCCTTATCGCCTTTCGTTTGGGGTCTGTTCAGGATGGGTTAGCCTACCGTACCAAGCTCATGACTCGCAAGGTCGATGACTTACGGGAAACGGCATTCCAAATCTTCCCAGGCTTCTATCATAAGTCCGGAGCGAAACAATACGCCGAAATGATAGCCGACCTGCAGGAGTTTGCCTCATGGGACACCCAATCCTCCACGCGATACCCGGGCAGGGACGCGAAGGACGCGATTGAAGACCCGGACTCCATACTTGAGTACCCGGATGACCCACGGGACCAAAAGCCCGTAGAGGAGATCATTGACGAGGTCATGGCGCGACAACGCGGTTCGCCAGACTTTGTCCGGGATCTAAAAGCTCAATTCCTGAAAAACAAGAAGCTGTTCGGCCCACTTGTCGCCGGCGGTGTAACCCATGCCGCCGCTAGGATAGAACGACAAGTCGGACAAACCATGCCCCGCCTCAAAGGATCACGCCTCAGTTACAAAGAGGAACAGATCTGCGAGGAAATGGTGCAGGACATCCTTGCCAAACAACTGATCGAGCCGTCGTGGTCGGAATTCCGATCGCCGGTCAGACTGGCTACGAAGCCGGATGGCAACAGCGCTTGTGCATCAACTATACGAGGCTCAACAAGATCATTAAGAGCGTCGAGGCCCCTATCCCTCGAATGCGCGATGGTCTTAACAGGCTTCGTCAGGCCAAATTCTTTACCAAACTTGATCTCAAGAACGGCTTCTGGAATATACCGCTCGACGCGGAAAGCCGCCCGTTAACTGCCTTCGCTGTCGGAGGGAGATTGTACCAATGGACAGTCCTCCCGATGGGACTGAAGACAGCTCCGGCGATATTCCAGGACTGTATGAACCGGGCTCTATCGGACCCGAAATATGGGGACGAACAATTCATAGAGACCTATGGGCACACGAACCAGTATAGCTGCCGCTATATTGACGATATCTGATCTACTCCGATACGGAGGCGGAACACCTGGCCCATGTGTCAGATGTGTTACGTCGCCTGGAGGCCTTCGGCTTGAAGCTGAACCTAGAGAAGTGCTCGTTCGCCAACGATCACATCGACTATCTAGGGTACAGGGTACAAGGAGGCGAAATAGTGCTGAAGCCGGAGAAGCGGGACGCCATTCGTTCCCTCCCGCGCCCTAACACACGCACTGCGCTACACTCCTTCCTGTGTATGGCCCAAGTCTACTCCGAGTTTATTTCTTTTGAAATGTATCTCTTGATACCACCGTGACCGTTCCTGACGGTTCCTCTTACGCTTCCCACGTATCAGTTCCGGACTACAAGTGGCAAGCATTTTCTTATTAAAAGTATTTGGCACTACCTGGGCGGAGGTACTATCGTCCCCGGCCCCCTATGACTCCCGCCCGATTCCAGGTAGCGGCACGGCTGCGGCAAAGACATTACCTCCGTTTTCGCCAAGAGCACATGGCGACATGGCTCATAGCCGTTCGCTATAGTTTGTTCGGGAACGGCCATGGGTACCTACCTAATGTCGTGCCCAGTGATGGCGATCCAAGACCTACCGACCCTCGACGCCTCCTACCATTGGGCGGAGAGATGGGCCAGACACTTCCGTCACCACGCCCGTCCAGAATGGGATGGCGCGGTACAAGACGTGGAGTTCCAATGGCACCAGGCAACAACGCCGTTGGATTATATATATCGATATCACTCTCGACATTGTTACCCCCGATGGGAACAAGTGTACGAATATAAACTTGGGGCCATTATACGACAACTATACCCTGAGTATAAACCACCGCAATTATCTATCCGACCGTTCGAGCTCTCCGACGACAAACGGAAGATGATTCGGATCCAACTCGATCACGAGCGTGACGATCCTCCCCTCGACCAAATCGAGGAACGTCCTCGCGGCCGCTCTCCCTCCCAGTCCAGCACTGAGGACAATTTCACCCGATATGTGGAAGCGGACGAGAATGATGAGTTTTGAGACCCTCCAAAAGGGGTTGTATATATCTCCATAGACACTTCTGACAATAACTTCCAGCTGGCTCGATTCAATTGTATATATCTATACAAAAAAAAAAAGTCCACCAAGGACACCAAAAATGAAACAAACATCTAGACTGGCAAAGCGCCCGTTCATTCCAACAAATGAACGATCTACGAGCAAGTTCATTATCCACCTAAGCGCTAATGAATCTGCTCATAGATCTGGGGATCGCGCTCCGACACCTCTGTCCTATAACAGGGATTCGGGAAGCATACTGAAGATATCTCACCTGTTCTTCCCGTCCATGGGTCAGATTGGGTGAAGTATCTAAGGTACGACCCATTCCAGTCTTATGGTCTCCCAGCCAGAGAACCCGACCGATTTGCGGAGTTCACTTGGAGAACACATTCATCCCAACCTTTCCAATTAGGGCAGATGGGGTGAAGATGTTGCCACACGGTCAAGTCCGAGGCGCGCTGTGAGAGCTTGCACCAGCAGTATACCCGCCAGAGGTTCTACTGTTGGACCAAATGCATCTCCGTCCTGGCGTTCACTTGGGGAAGACATTCATCCCAACCTTTCCAATTAGGGCAGCTGGGATGAAGGCCTTATCACAACCTGACCATGTCTGACCTCCGTCCCACCCAGCGGGAATCCAAAGGAGTGTTGATAAGGGTACGAAGTGAGGTTGAGTCAGTAAAGATGCGACTTTACTTTATACCCCAAGCCCGACCAATTCGGGAAGAGCCAGAACACACGAAGTTACTCCTCACATTTGTATGACAAGGGTCATCAAGGGGGGGGGGAAGTGTAGAGCGAAATTCAAAATTCAAATTTGAGAATTAAACCAAAAATCAAATTCGAATTTTGCTTATCTTTCCGAAATCCAAATCTTTCGGAGTAACGCCTACAGTTACACTTCTTTCCTTCAATCGCCTATCTGATTCCTAGAAGGAAAAGAAGACTTCCATTTCGAGGCCAATTCTCGATAGCCAACATATTCCTTCCGCCCATATCTACCTCTCTACTCCTATTCCATGGGGGTTATCGGATAAACCGGGGAGGGAGGATTGTAGGCGCAGATAGGTAAATATGTGCTACTTTAATAATACCTGGTATTAAGCCGGACATATTACGAAGCTCTTGCCAACAGTAATCCCATTATGGACATGCAGCGATAGTATTACTAAAAAGGACCGTTACCCTTTTTAGCAAGGATTATATTATCGTTAGGCCGGACAACGGGAACTGGTTACTGTTTGCCTTGGTTGTTTTGGCTTCGCTAGTCTCCCACATTTTCCCACCATCTTTGATCCTTGCTTGTATAAGCTCAAGAAGATTGGGTTATTTGCGAAGTTGTTATTATTTGGTTTAGTAAAAGGATAGGCATCAATAAATATATTCTTTTATAACAGAACCGATAAAATTGCGTAAAATTTTTAAAATTTAAGTGAAGATGCCGCCGCGGCCGGATGGTCAATGATTCACGGTTACAAACTTGAAAAGGTCACAGTTTTGCACCTAGACTTGCATAGTTTTAGAGTCTTGTATGCTTAACTTAGTAACTGAGGCATGTAGTCACATTAATAATCATAGTAACCGCATTGCCACGGCAGGCTGTGATGTTCAGTAGCAGCAGTGGTCGGACAGTGCCGGGCCGCTGCTGAAGTCCGCCTGATCCGAGGCCGCGGCGGCCAGACTCGAGATGGCCGGATTGATAATCATGTGATCATGCCACGGATACTTCCTCGTTTATTGACAGTGTCACCCGTCGGCTGAGTGAATCAGATGTAAAACTATGATTTGGTGGCAGTGAAATTCATTGTGACAAATTTATATATCTGTGGCCCGGTTGGCCGCGGCCGTGACCTACAATAATTTAAACCTTCAAGACAAAGCAGATCATATATATTGGCACTGACCATGCGCGGGGGCTCTTGACCGCTACGGAACTTACTCATTTCAGTGCCCCGGGTAGACTGATAAACTGAAGTAAACCAAGACTGCATCCTGATTCTTAACAACGACTTTTCTATTTGTGAGGCTACTGAGACCGGGCCGGTGCTCGCATGTTGAGGCGCCACAGTCACTTTCAATGCTGGGCTGTCATTGATAAGGTTTCAAGCTTGAAGTGTGAACGGTCATTTATCAAGCCCCTCTGTGACGCGTGTTGACTTTGGGAGGGGCGGGGGGTGGAACGCTGGGCAGGACAGGGCGATCTCGATCCTTTTGTGATTGCAATGAGTCGGCATATGATCCTGCTTCTTCTTCATACATAGACGAGTTGCCGGGAGATATTAGCAACTGCACATGGCTTGGGTTCATTTCCACCAGCACAGGGGTCTGTGGTGGCAGCCGGTATGGAAGGTTGTGAGGCGGAGACTGTTTGCCCTGCATGGACGGCTGCCTTTGCTCCTGTTGCTCCTTCTGTCTGTGAAAATTGGGAGAGAGCACCATACCTTCTGTAGGTGCCGGCCTTGACTTGAAAGGCGAGGCCACCCAGTTTACTTGGTTTTTTTCGCGCGCCACTGATTGCCATACCTCATAGCTGTCATCATCGTTATCGGAGTGCACCGAGTTGGAGGGTGATAGGCCCTCCGAGATCTTGGGAGTCTTCCAGCCGGAGTTCGGGGCTGACGCGGGCAGAGCTGGCACCTGTATGTATGTATGTATGTATGTATGTATGTATGTATGTATGCATGCATGAATGAATGTATGTATGAATGTATGTATGAATGTATGTATGCATGTATGTATTCATGTATGTATGTATGCATGTATATCTACTGCTGCTACTACCACTTCTACTACTACCACTACTACCACCACCACCACCACTGCTACTACTACTACTACTACTACTACTACTACTACTACTACTACTACTACTACTGCTGCTGCTGCTGCTGCTACTGCTGCTGCTGCCGCTGCTGCTACTACTACTACTACTACTACTACTACTACTACTACTACTACTACTACTACTACTACTACTACTGCTGCTGCTGCTGCTAGTACTGCTACTACTACTGCTACTACTGCTACTACTACTACTACTACTACTTCTACTACTACTACTACTACTACTACTACTACTACTACTACTACTACTACTACTGCTACTACTGCTGATGCTACTGCTACTACTACTACTACTACTACTACTACTACTACTACTACTACTACTACTACTACTACTACTACTACTACTACTACTACTACTCTACCACCGAGCTGGGTAGCTTGAAAATCTCCACGGGATTCTTGACCGTGCTGGGCGTGTTGCTTTGGCTGGGGGAGAGAGGCAGTTGGGGCAGCGCCTTCTCTAGCTGCTTGCGGTGGTGAGAACGCAAGGAGCCCCTCTCCGCCGAGGGATGCTCATTGTGGCGGGTGGATGCGGGAGTGACAGGAAAGAGCTGCCCTCGAGGAAAATCTTCTCTGGCCTCGGCCCAGGGCTTGCGGTAGTCTGGAGTAGGCGCGGCCGATGGCGGCGGCGGTACGGTGGGAGGCGGCAGACGAGGCCGCACAGCTTGCCGCGAACTGTGCTCATCTTTTTTGCTGTGGTCAACTGCGTTGAATAGTTGCTTCGACAATGAACTGACGTCGGGCCAGTTGGACGAAGCTCCAGCGAAAGCAGGCTTCTCTGCTTTGCTGCCGCTACCAGCAGGCTCGGCCTCGGCCAGCTGCTGTGGCGTGGTTTCCTCTTTCTCCACCTGTGAGTGCTTGTTGCTCTCACCACTGTGGGCTTTCTTGCGCGCCGCGCGGTCGGGAATAGCGGAGACGTCCGAGGTGATGCTCAGGACGGCTGCAGAAGGTGTTTTGGTAGCAGGGGGATTGAACTTGGCCGTGCGTTGGATCCTGGCGCGGTGGTGGACAGTGAAGCCGCCCTCCGAGTCGGAGCTCGGCGTGGCGGTGGCGGAGTTGGGAGTGGGGACTAGAGGCCCCTCGAGCACCTCCCAGATGTCTCTCCCCACCGCAGATTGGCTCGAAGGCGTGCTGACGCTGCCTTGGGGAGATGACTTGAGCCTGCTAGCGGAAGAGGGCTGACTGGACGAGAGGCCAGTAAAGCTTTGTGAGTAGACGATGCGCTTGGACCCCAGCCCGGAAGCCGACTGGGATTGGCTGAGCCCGTGACCGCTGTTGACACCATCTGGCGTGCGATGGGCAGCAAGTAGCTGGTTGTGTTTGATCTGGGAGACATGTTGCTTCGGTTCAAGGAGCACAGCAGAAGACAAAGGCTCCTCACGGTTAGTCAAAATGGAAACAGGATTGAAACCAGATATGCTGCGAAGGATTGAGTTGATCGCGTGCTGAGACTGTGCAGAAGGTATCTGCGCTTCTTGCCCGTTGCCGCTGCTGCTTGAAGTGCTAGAAGTCAGAGTAGTAGGTGTGGAAAAATTGGAGGAGGCATAGTAGTAGGGGGATTTGAGGCCAGTGAGTGCATGCGAGAAATTTGAGGACACAGGCGTGGATAGCGGCAAAGCGGTTGGTGTCTTTTGGTGGCGGGGGCTAAGGTGGGGCTCAGCGGGAGCACTGTTGTTGGCGGCTGCTGCTACTGGCGAGTGATCGGCTGCTGCGCTCCATGCCTCCTCGACCTGCTGCAGGTCGCGCTCCAGGTCGCCGCGCTCCTTGAGCACGCGGCTGCGTGACTTGCCCTTCTTGAGCTGCCACGGGCTCATGCTCTGCACAAAACCTTTGCCGCCGTCCTGGCGCCACGCCCTGCAACAACACGCGCCAACCTGGGCAAAGCAAACAAGCAACCCCCCTCCCCCCCCCCCACACATACACACGCACACGAGCGCGCACATACACACACACCACTACCACGCCCCGTTCCGTCTTTGCCCCCCCATGAGACCAAAACGTACAAATTCAACAATAACAACAACCAAAACGACACGAAAAAATAACTGAGACATGTTAACCAGTTGACAGAGAGAAAAGGAAAGAGGAGTAAGAGAGAGAAAAGGAAAGAGGAGTAAGAGAGAGAGAGAGAGAGAGAGAGATAGGAGGCTGCAGAACTAGAAAATAAGTAACAAGGGTTGGAGGAAGACGAATACAAAAGAATCTACACCGTGTTGGACACAAAAAAAAAAAAAAAAAAAAATGCAATTTAGCGGTGAAAGGCATAGAGCAGAGACTTGCGCTGTGCTTCCATGGACTGGTGCAGCGCTTGAGCAGAAGGAGTGGGCGTAGGCAGTTGTTCTGGAGGGCGGCGGGAAGTGGCGGGAGAGAAGGAGGAGATGTTGGGCGACTTGATGCCTGGGGACGACATGGCGGAGGTCGGCGGCGAGTCGCTGAGGTCCAAGAGACTGGGAGAACCTAGGGGAAAGAAAACGCAACGGATTGTGAGCAGAAGATAGAGCCAAGTGGGAGGGGAAATGGAGAGGTAGGAAGGAAAACAACAACAACAACAACAACAACAACAACAACAACAACAACAATAACAATAACAACAACAAGAACAAGAACAACAACAACAAGAACAACAACAAGAACAACTATGAGAGAGAGAGGGGGGAGAGAGAGAGACAGAGAGAGAGAGAGAGAGAGAGAGAGAGAGAGACGCGACCAGGCCATCGGATATGGGGAAGATGTGCATCGGGTCTGGCGATGGAGGCCACCGCAGCGGCCGAGACGTCGAATGAAAGAAACTGGACAGAGTCTGAGAGCTTTTCCACCGGAGACATGGGCCGCGCGGGCAACGGCGTGGGGCGCGCCTCCGAACCTGCCGCAGGAGAAAGGAGATAACTTTACATTCATACATTCATACATTCATACATTCATTACATTCATTACATACATACATACATACATACACACATACTTACATACATACATACATACATAAATTACATACATACATACATAAACGCATAAATGAATGCAGAAAAGCAATAAGCTGCATACACAGCAAGCATAACCTGGCACGTGAGGTGTGGTGGCGGGCTCGTAGCGCAAGCAGGAACAAACAAAACAACAACAAAAACAACAACATACATAGCACACAGACCTGGGACGTAAGGCGTGGCGGCGGGCTCGTAGCGCGAGCCTGAGTCTTCCAGCGAGCCCTCTCCTGATTGCTCCAGCTCTTTGCACTCCTCCACCAACGCCTGCTCTTCCTCGCTCCGCCTACACAACAACAACAACAACAACAACAACAACAACAACAACAACAACAACAACAACAACAACAACAAAGGCAACTACCTCTCACGCACCTGGACGACAGGGAAATGTTTTGCGTGTATTTTAAGCTGGGTGCGCCTATTTGCTTGCAGTGGAGGTGGTGGTGGCGATTGGGGACGTGGGGAAAGGCTTGTAGTGGGGCCAAGAAGAAAGAAAACCTTGCGCGCGGTGGAGATTTGGCTGCGCATCTGGGTGCGGGCAGTTGGGGCGGTGGGAGTTGGTGTTGGCTGGGCGGCTGCGGCGTGTCCAGCGCGTCGAAGTCGATGCGCCGCACCTCGTCGATGGTGGACAGGCGACGACTAGCCAGCTGACACAGATAGAACAGAAGGAATAGCAACAACAAATGGAAGAAGGAATGAGATTTTGAAAAAAATTTCGACGGTTGACAAGCGCCGACTTGCCAGCTTCAACAGACAGCAAAATTAGAAATAGGAGGGGGAAAAAATGGAAGAATGAATGAGATTTGGAAAAAAAAATGTTCGGGGGGGGGGGCGGGAAGAGAGAAGAAAACGAAGAACCGAAAACAAGCAGGTTGCCTGCGCATATCCACATAGCTGTATGTTGCTGTGTGTGAGTGGAGCGTGTTCGGCCAGATAGATAGTTAGATAGATTGATAGATAGATAGATAGATAGATAGATAGATAGATAGATAGATAGATAAACAGATGGACCTCTTGCTCCCAGGCGCGCTTGGTGCGACATATGGAGCACCTGACAGATAGATAGATATGTTTAATCTATGGGCGTGGCTTAGCTTGAAAAGCCATGGCCTCCTATACTACCCCCGGACAAGAACTTTCAGCACCGGCCAAGCTGCACACCAACCACTGTCTCGCTGTGGTTGGTGTCTGTGCCCAGTTCAAGCCGAAAGGTAGCCGAGCCCTTTTGAACTATACGGGACAACACTACAACACTCCCCAGGAGCGCGTGCCCTAAGGAGATGATGCCATGAGCAAGTCGAAGTTTCAGGAGTTCACGCTCGTTGTGAGTTACCTTTCTACAACCCCGACTTCATCAACCCTTTGCATCACGCCCCGACTTCATCAGCCATGGTCAGGAGTTGGTTGCCTGTTTAGCCCTTGCGCTGCGCGCGATTAACGGCGGACACAAAATCGTCACCGCAGGAGATAGTTAGATCTGAACCCTAGGCTGAGTTGCCAGTGGCAGAGACCGTCTCCAGGGACAGATAGATAGATAGATAGATAGATAGATAGATAGATAGATAGATAGATAGATAGATAGATAGATAGATAGATAGATGATAGATGGATAGATGGATAGATATGTTTTAAACTATGGGCGTGGCATGGCTGTAAAAGCCATAAGCCTCCTGTACTACCCCCGGGCAGGAACTCTTTGCACCTCTCAAGCTGCACACCAACCATCCGCTCGGGTTGGTGCCCGTCCCCAGTTCAAACCGAATGGTAGCCGAGCCCTTTTTGAACTGCACAGAACAATCACTGAAAACACTCCCCAGGGGCGTGTGCCATAAGGACATGACGGTCGCCAAAGCCGTGGTTTCGGGAGTTCACGCTCGTTGTCGGTTACCTTTTACAACCTCGACTTCATCAACCCTTTGCATCGCGGCCCCGGTCGGGAGATGGTCGCCTGTATAGCCCTTGCGCAGCGCGCGATCAACGGTGGACACAAACCGTCGTTATAGGGGGTTTGGTTTTAGGCCGGAGCACTGAGCAGCTGGCCCCTTACATCCCCCGGGATAGATAGATAGATAGATAGATAGATAGATAGATAGATAGATAGACACCTCTCTCCGCCCTTTTCGTTGATGAAGGTGCACATGCTGCACGTGAACT
>WBZZ01001307.1:47500-54767 GCA_019918135.1 Paulinella micropora
TCGGCCACTATATCAACGTTCAACGTTCAACGTGCGAAACACATGAAAAGAGTTTGAGTTAATACCCTTCCGCTCACTTTTGATACAAGGATGCATACGTACATCAAACGCAACACTAAGCTCACAAATCGGTCCAGCAACAACAACAACAATAACACACGTACATGCATGCATACGTGTATACACACATAAATACATACATACATACATACATACATATACATGCATACATACATACATACATACCTGTCATGCATGTCATGCATACATACATACATACATACATAAATACATGCATACATACATACGTACATACATACTCCAAACATGCCTAATTAACATGCAACGTGCGCACACAAGTGTAGTCATGCTTCATATCCATCCATGAATCCACGCGCACATCCCAGCATACAGCGTGCTTGCGTACGTACACACACCTCAAGTGCATCACACAGACCGCACGCACATGAACAGGTTGAAGCCATCTTGGAATCTCGCAAGAAAAAGGGAACAGAGGAGGTATATCCTTGTTTTGTTCGTACTGTTGCTTTTTCACGCGTTGCATGTGCATGCATAGTATTTGATCAAGTGGATGGGTTATGCTGCGTCACACAATTCGTGGGAACCCCGCCGTTGCATCTCCAAAGAGGCGCTGCAAAATTATGAAAAGTCCAAAGCCAAGCCCGAAAAGTCCAAAACCAAGCCCGAAAAGCAGCCTGCCGCGGCAAATAAGCGAGGAAGACCAGCCAAGCAAGTATCCAAGAAGCAAAACAAAAAAAGAAAAACGTAAATCGTGTGCAAATATGCTGATTAGAGAGAATTTCCTCGTTTATGATGTGCACCATTCTTTTGCTTTTTTCAGACATTTTTTAAATAGCACGCTTGCGTAAAAAGCATTCTAGAGTATTCATCATTCGACACTTTTTTTTTCTTCACTTTTTCCAAACCCTTCCTCTCTACTCTCTTTCTTTCTCTCTCTCTCTCTCTTTCTTTCTCTCTCTCTCTCTCTTTCTTTCTCTCTCTCTCTCTTTCTCTCTCTCTCTTTCACACACACACACACTACCATCTTGCCACAGTCGTGAACCGTAAGTGATTAAATCATATACATTGCAAGTTAAGGAAAATACAAGTACAATATTACTAATTATATTCAGTACTCATTTTTTACCCCAAGACATTCTAATCAAAAGTGACAAAGACAATGACATGACGGTGACATATATGACCGGCTGCGGGCTGGTGACAGTGAAGTCAGTTCATCCGGGCAGTTAGCAGTGATGAGATTCTGCGTAAAATAGACTGCATGGTTGGTTTGCAAGCAAGTGTTTCTAACCTTAGGATCGTGGACTGCTCAGAGGTGCTCTCTGCCGGTTTATTCGTCTCCCTGGACCCAGTTGTCACCTGTCAACTCACTTACCAGCTCCAAACTGTACTTTATTAATAATACGCTTGAGATGTAGACTGCACTGAGGTGCTCTCCGCCGGTTTATTCTTCTCCCAGGCGTCCCCGGTCAACTCACTTACCAGCTCCAAACGTTACTTTAACATAATGATACTGAGTACAGAACCCTTTAACAGAGCCTCGGAACTGCCGAATCCCGCCACTTGAAAACTGTAATGCCCCCAGTGATAGCTTAAAAGTCGATAATATTAATACAACCAAACACAGTCCTCAAAAAAGGAGAATGGTCGGATGTCTCGGCGGTTGTATTAGCTCAGTAAAGCGGCAAAAAGAAACTGAAACAGACTAGGAATAAAATGACATTAGCCTGCCGGGTCCAATCCGGACTGACAAACCGTGACGATACTGGAAAAAGGCACGGTTACTTCAAGTTCAAGAGCCTCCGTCCCGGGCCAGTACCGCCTGGCTATTATGATCCGAGGGGTGATGCCTCCAGTACCGCCTCCCGATTCAGTTATGACGGAAACTTGCCATATTAATATTATTTTCGTCATATGTAGTCACTGAGCGTCTGATCATGTTTCTTTCTGCAACTTGTCGGGAGTCAGTATTAATATGTCACCTCCATGAAGTCATGCTATCATTGTACACTGAAGTGTAGGCATCACCCACCGGATAGCAGGTAAAAAATACCTTTTCCTGGTGACAGGTGCACCAGCTTGTTTTTCAGTATTATTTGTCCGGATTGGACCTGATGCCATTTTATTCCTGGTCTGTTGCCGTTTTCCTTTTTGGCTTCACTGAGCTAATATAACGAGACATCATTCTCATTCTTGAGGACTGTGTTTGGTTGTATTACCGACTTTTTACGAGCTATCGTTGAGTGCAATACATTTGGAGTCCACATCACTAGGGTGATTTCTTTCTGCTTTGCCACACAGCGGCAACAGAGTGAACTTTCACTGACCTGTCTCACACGGGGACGTCAGACGAAAACAAATACTCCAACACAGCTCCCTCATAACTCTTTCACAAAACAAATAATTTGATTGGTCTCAAGCAGGTGTCTCGTACCCTCTAGCCCAATCAGTATCTGTGTGCTCACAAGGAGACATCAGATACAAACTCTCTGTCGTTCTTGCTGTTCTCACACAGAGACCAAGAAGAAGGAGGTGGACAGAAGAGTGAAGGAACACACACAAAACACAAACAAGCATAGGGACAGGAGCACAACACTTTACCCTTCTAGTTTGTGCATTTATCTGCATTATCTCACACATACGTCAGAGTATTTTTGCAAATCTCTGATCGTTTTCTAAAGGTAGGTCTGAGAACCTATCCGACCGACTGTCGACTTCTCAAGGAGAGCTTTTCTAGCTTCTCTATTACTATCTGTGTGTAGGTCCAAGTGCCTCATACTAGATACAATATAGAAAAGAAGGAGGAGAAAGTAATCTGAGTAAGGAGAACAAAAAATCGGAGAAAGTCTCAAAGACTATTTTTCTCAAACAAAAACAAACATACAAACAGTGTTTCATAGAGGACAGGGAATCTTATCCTACCCTCTCTATTAGTTTCTCTCTTCACTAGTCAATCGACTGAAGGAGGAACAGAACACAAACGAACAAAAACCAAACATAGGAGCTGACACTGTCCTCCTGTTGATCACTACTACGACATCATGTCGACAGAGACCGCCGAAGTGAGTGAATTCTCGGAGGCAGATCAAAGAAGAGAAGAAGAAGAAGCAGGAGGAGGAGGAGGAGGAAGAGGATTGAATGAAGGAGGAGGAGGAGGATTGAATGAAGGAGGAGGAGATGAAGGAGTAGGAGGAGGAGTAGAAGAGGGCTGGGATGATGAAGGAAGATATGGAGGAGACGAAGATGAAGGAGGATTTGAACAAGAAGAGACGGGAGGAGGAGGAGCATATGGTAATCCCTTACCACCTGCCTACACGGGAGGAGGAGGACGAAAAATGATCGACTTGATTCATAGTGATGGAGAGGAGATCACAGTGGAGGAACAACAGTGGGTGCAAGACCACTATGACCTCACTAAAAAAGAGTTTGATAACAAGATGGGGGTAGAGAAGGATACCTATGTGTGGATCCCTCAGGATCAAAGAAGAGAGAAAAGTCGTGCTAAAAAGGATGTCTATATCCTATTATCAAACACAGCACAGCTCCTCGGCAAACTGGTCTCTGATCCAGAAGAGAGAAAGAAGATACAGCATATCAAGTTTGGGGACACACACACCCACCTTGAATTACTCGATGCTATCTTTGGGGTGTACACTCAAACCCTGATTTGGGAACGTACATACGGCCCACGATGTGAGGGTTACCTCCAGTACACAAACCCAAGAGCAACGGCCAGATTCCTCGCGACTGGTCAGGAGGCAGTCGATGTAACAAAAATGAAGACCAATCTGGGTTCGAAAAACTCGAGTGGTATATTTCATTTTTTTACAATGGAAATAAAGGCCTTGGAGGAGGGGAAGGCAGAGATGGAAAAAAGCATTAAGGCAGCAGGAGAAACTCATCCTGTGATTGATGAGTTAGAGAAGACCGACAGAGTTCTGACCAAGATCAGACTGTTGATGGGTGCGTTACTGCACAAGGAGGCATGGAAGAGATGGATTCCTACCAAGGATCACTCTGTCCTTAAATCACTTAGTAACGCACCACCGGTCGCCAACAAAGCAGGTGTTGACCAATATGTGGAGAAATATAATTTTCTCAGATCTGCTTCTGAATTGGTGGCCTTTATCACTCATGCTCAAAAGCTGGTGATATCTGAGAAGAAGAAGGCGAAAGAGAATGAGAAGTTCGAGAAGACGATGAGACTGGAAAGAATGAAAGCAAAAGTGAGTGGTGCAAAGACACACCCTCCGACATATTTGACCCCACCAGCTCCTGCCCCACCAGCCCCTGCACCCTCGGGCTCAACTACGGTGGTGGTCACAAACACGGAGAAGAAGGACAGACAGAACATCATAAATGCCTTCAAGGGGAAGAAAGGAGGAGTGGCAAGTCTCATGCTATATGCCAAGACGAGCTCAGACAAAGACTCTGATGCTTCGCTTGTGAGCAAGCTCAAAGAGATCAATGCCTGCATGAAGGCTTTTCCTTGCGACGAAAGGCAGGAATACGAGGCCCTTGTTACTGTTTTTGACCAATCTCTAGTCTCGGAGGGATTTGATCTGACACAGTACAAGTTTTTGAGAAAGAAGGAGGAGATTAAGAGAAACAATGCAACAGGCCTAGACGCTCAGTGTGAACTGGCGGTGGCCACACTCATTTCATATTTTCAATCTCATGGATACCAGCATCTCTGCACTGGTACTCTCATAGGATTTGAAATCTTTGAGACAGTGGCGATGAGTTTGAGGAGTGCTGTTGGCTTGGCGGCGACCCTTACGGAGGTAGTTTCCTCCTATGGGCTATTCTATGGCCGCAAGTCGATCATCCTCTATTTATTTTCGGCGTTACACACAGTTAACCCGAGTAAGCTTACTCAGCTCATACAACAATGCTCGACGTTTAGCTCAGTGAAGTCCAAGAACTTCCTCGAGACACACATGTTCGAAAATACGGTTCAAAGCGTTGCTCCGTCAGCACTGTTTCAAGAAGTGATGAGTGCATGCTCAAACATGGACTCGCTCACGGAGGCACATACGGCACAGGCAGGCGGTGTACCTGTTGGCGCACAAGCCACGTACACAAACAGAGTTGCCGGTTGGAAGAGACAGAGAGAGCCAGACCTGAAGACCGCATGTTGGAGGTGGTTCGCGGGCTTGCAGTGTAAGGCACAGATGGAGAACAGAGACTGCTCTTTCAATCATGATAGGCAGAACCCAACAGCAAGGGCAAATTTTCTGAGCAGGACGGAAGGCAAGGAACCGGGCCTTTTCAATATGCTTCAGATTGCCGCTGCGTACGAAGGTTGGTATGCCAATATGTGTGATGATGAGGAGTTACGAGAGGCAATCATTACCTACATGAAGAGGATGAAGGAGAAGAAGGAGGAAAGGGAGAGACAAAAGAACTTAAAGGCCTCTCAAAGAGGACGAGGAGGAGGAGCAGGAGCAGGAGGACGAGGAGGAGGAGGAGGAGGACGAGGACGAGGAACATGAGAGGAGCCTCGAGGTGGCAGGGAACCCCTCAGAGAGGAAGAGGAGGAGGTCGGGGATATACCCCTTGTGGAGGGAGAGCTGTTCGAGCTCCAGCCCCCCACCCAGAGGAGGAGGAGGCTCGTGGGCAAGCTCCAACCCGAATTTCGGTCGAGCTCAGGCCTACAACACTGCCTCGGAGACCGATACGTCATCCTACCCGGACACTACTCAAGGTAATCGTTTCGAGGTGGTGGAATGACTGGAGGGGGAAGAAGAGAGGAAGGAGAAGACTGTGAAGTTTAACCCTAAAGTCACAGTGCTTTCTAATGTTGTTGTGCAGACTGGGCCAACGCTTCCTCTATGTGAAAACAAAGATGTGGGTACACAGAGACTGCAGCCCCAAGGTAGTCTCATACCCGTTCATACAGCACGGTTACCAATGATAACTGATGCAAATAGGAAGGCGAGACTTGCGATGGAGGCGAGGAGGCCAATGACAGACGTATCGCCTCGGCCAAGCAAACAACCACGAACAGACTCAATGTCTACGGTCGCGGCGGGTGGCGAGCAAAAAGACAATGTGTGTACTCAAGTACCACAAGACAATGTCGCTCAAATAGTAAACGCACCAGTACCGCAGAATAATAAAAATGTTAATGAGGTGAAGCAGGAGGAGAAGAAGGAGGAGTTGAAAAACTTAGAGACAAGACTCCAAAATTTGGAACGTAAAGTTCTTGTTCTCGCAGCCAATATACACAGGCCCGATGCTCTGTGTTATACGGAACTTTATCGTGAAACATTGAAGACAATATTAAAAGTTGGTAATGATACGATGGCGAATATTAATATTGTCGGCCGGAAGTTTTTTAATCGATACCGGGACTGGGTGGACGGAAATATGAAAAAGTCAACGGGCACTCTCAAAGGAGTGAGCAGCCGGACGGTCATCACGGGAATCATCACACTGACCTTTAAATTGAAATCCGCACGAGTATACCGTATGGACCTCTATGTCGTCCCCGGTTACCACGGGTCAATATTACTATCGTATGACCAATTGGCTACGATGGGGCTGTGATTGATTGCGCCGCACGGCGAGTGATATATGGAGTAAAAAGAGGAGAAGAGAACGATATTGATCCCTTCAACGCTACTGACTCTTATGAGGCTTATGAGCTGAGTCTAGCGACGGATCACAAAAAGATGGCCATCGCACATGAGGCACTTGAGGTGTACGTTCACCCCCATGTCGTAAGACCGGATGAGCTGTCCTGGACCGACAATTGGGAATCCCAAGTGTGCACTGTCACAGTTCCGACATGCCATTGGGACAAAAAGTCTATTGATGACTTAATCGAGAAGCGAAAGGAGGAGATTATATGTGTCGCACAAAGAAGCCCGTCGTTGGCGAGATTCGCGGAAGGAGTAGGAACAGATGTCCATATTACTAACGGATACTGTTTCCATGCGAAAGTAGGAGAAGAAAAAAGGGAGGCGTTTGTACCAAGGAGAACGGGGCGAATCCCGGATACTCCACCAGAAACTATTAAAAGTTTTATTACTGATTTCTGGGGTGACGAGCCCACGTGGCCGCGTTCACTGTCTGAAGTGAAGAAATGCTTACGGACTTTATTCGAAAATAATAAGCCGTATACTATTATCCTGCCATATAATGAGAAGGCGATATGGGCGCAGGAAATAAGGGACCGGCTTATTGATCATCCTATACCGGTACCCTCTCGCAAGCAACA
>WBZZ01001308.1:0-20000 GCA_019918135.1 Paulinella micropora
GTGGTAAATATAATCCAACCGTTGAGTTATTCTGTGCCATCGGAACTCATCGGCTTGGATAAGTCTGTCCCAACCCAGTGCGTCCTGCGCCCTGAATCGTTCGATCCATTGTTCGAAGCCTCTCACGCGGCCTCGATATGTGTTCGGAACGTTCTCGTCAGGATCGGCTAACTGGTTGGCGATGCGGGATGTCTTTGGGTCGTTGCTCCTCGTCAACTGCCGGTATATCGTCAGCAGCCACGAGAGCCGATGCTCGTGTTGGAACCGTACGTAATACTGCTGCCGTACCCGAGCCGCACCTGAGGCTCGGAAACGCTCAGATATTCGTCGTCTTATGCCTCGCGGCCTACATAGGGAGGGGAGGCTTGGGTATGCCTAAGACCTGCCTATAGTACGCGAGTACATTCTCTTCAACCCTGAGGTCCCAGGGTTGATCATGTTTGCTCCGAAGGTAGTATGCTCGGTATGCCTTGACCTCCTCGGGCCATTGGATATCCGAAAGTTCGAGCGGTCTGTAGTAAGAATTGATGTCTTCCTGCGACCACTGCGACTTTCTGAGTTGGTATGGCTCAAGTAAACATCTCGGCTGCTTCCAGATACTGTAGAACCGGAGGGCGTGTTGTCGCTGATAGTCCTCCAATCCCACCATCCTCGCAGCGATTTGGCTTGCTCGAACAAGGTTTTGGTAAATCTCACTCGGTCCTCGTCCATCGACTTGTATCGAGCGATCCCCGGTAACGGGTTGTCGCGAAACCCCCATGTGCGTGGGCCCCCCCATCCGAATGATGGCGGTGATTGCGCGCAGGATATCAATTCGATGTCACCGTTGTATGCGTGATCTGGACATCGGTGAGACCAGTATCGCTCCGGTGACGCGTACGCTCTTTCCGTGAGGTGCCATCTCCGCGAGCATCTCGGGTATGTACCCCCGCGTTTCTTTTCCGCTTCACACTGTACCCTCAGGACGTTGTCCTGTTCGGTGGGCTCGTACCTCGCTTTGTCATAGAAGTCCGAGAAGCCCCGTTCGTCGAATGGAGGCTTTGGTGGCGGCAGGTTAACCTTGCGAGGGCTTGCCTCAAACAAGTGCGGGTCTGGGACCCAATAAACCTGTTTGCCCACCAATCGTATTCGGTACGGCTCCTTAGACGGTGTGAACGGGAACGTTCGTTCGTTAGTTGTGTGTGCGAGCGCCGGGCATTGTAGCCGCAGCCTGCGCTCCGCATCCGTGATATCTGGGTAAGGTGGGTAGATTCGGTGTACTCTGCGCGTCAGTGGGTCATACGCGTAACGCACCGGTTTCTCATACTCCTCCCTTTCCCGATCTGGGTCTTGGTTCAGGTGCAGGTCCATACCTCTCAACATCGTTTCCGTGTCGATGCGATATGGCCTACGCACTCCGGGTGCTACGACCCTGAACGTTCGCAGCGGTACCGGACCCAGTTCCGAATATACGTATATCGGTCGGTCGATCGGTCCATATACTCCGAATATGTTATCGGAGGCATGGAAGTACGCGGGGAATACTTCGTCCCTGCCCCAATGTGCCGTCGGCTCCGGTGGCGGGCAGCGGTGGTGCTGGTACGCCGGATCTGTGGGTCGTGGCCGCTCATCGGGTCGCTTCTCTTCGGGCGGGTTCAGTTTGTCACTGTAAGCGTCGGGCTTGAGTCTATCCTCATCCCCGACTTTCTCCCAATATCTTAAGCGTGCTTCCTCCCTAGCGTCCATCCGCGTGAGGCTCAATTCTTCGCCATAGTATAGGCTCTCGTCTTCTTCTGGGATCCACCCAAATCCCGAGTGCTGAGGGGTGTTTAACCCTTCGGGATCGACGTCCTCATCCGTGTGTTGCGATGCAGGTGTACTGCTGTCCTCAGTCGGTGCCTCCCCCTCGTCAGCCGATGACTTCATAGGGGTCGTCAACATCCCCGACTCGATTTCAGCTTTTCCCCGTGGGGATTCCGGTGTGGTCACAACACTAGCCTGAGTTGTGCCACCTGAAGGTTGAGCGGGTGTGAGCGGTGTATTGGGACCGCCAAGGTTGCGCTGCAGGGTTTCGCTTCCCTGTGCGCCCTTGCTTGCAAGGTTGTTTGCGCCACTGCTCGGAGTGGTCATTGTGATGTGGGGTGTCCCCTCTGGTGAGTTGTGTATGTGACCGCACCTGAAATTTGCTGCCTCAGATGGGTCTGGTTCGTCCCGTTGCTCCGCTTCGCGACGCCGGTCCGCCACCGGGCTAGCTGCCGGGGTCGTTCCCGCCGGACTACTCCGCGCGGATGGAGGGAGCCGTTGCCTTTCTCCCGCGATCGCCTGTAATCCTAGGTGTACTATAAGTATCACCAGGACCGAAGCCACGCACGGCAGGAGGAATCCCAAATACTGCTCCACCAGATGTCCGGTGCCAAACATACACCGCCAGGTGCCTATATCACGTATATGTCCGTGAGTTCGTGTGTATATATATATCTGTATATCAGCCAAAGCACAACGAGCAATGTGCGATGTGTGTGTTGTTCTCGTGTCGGTGTTTGACTCTCTGCTCGTTTCCAAACGCTGGTCAACAGCGTGACAACGCGGGTGCACCCATGCCCCGGTCATCTTTGCTGTCCGCGTGCTCCACCCTCCCCGTACTGCGCGATTTGCGGCAGTATGTATATAGGGACGTGTTATATTCCTTAGTGGTATAGATATCCTTATTTGTATACGTAGGGCCGTCGGGTGCCTTAGAGCCCCTTCCATCCAAACAAAGAGCAAACAAGAGCGAGCATAATATCTAAGGCACTCTGTGGGGAATAACTTATCATACACCACTCGTGCCATTGCCGCGGGAGGCGGGTGTGCAACTCGAGAGGAGGTGGGTATAATGTGCAATGCCAACCATATCAACAGGCATTGCTGCGCGTCAACATGATTAGCCCGAAGCTATTCCGACCCCTGGTGGAACACCAACTACTAGCCGGTCAAGATAGCTTCAGGGCCGTCGCACCTCACGGAGGGTAAGGCAGGGTCTTTTCCCGTGTATCATGTCATGTTAGGCTCTCGCTATCTCTAAGAAGAATGGACTTAGGTAGTATTTTCGTGTCCCTTTGGCTAGTTTCTTACTGTTGCTACCCAGTATTGGTCTTTGGATCTCGCATACTACCCGCGTTAACTATGTTTGTGAGGTGTCACACGGCATGCTGGGCTAGGCCAGCTTTCGCCGCTTCGTCTGTCCTAATTTGGCTTCTTATAATTGCCTGGCGGTGGTGCCCCGATGAAATGGGTCGCTATGCCCTCGGCTGCTATTTCATCCCACGTAGGGGGATTCGACCGTGCTGTAGATCGAATGGGTAATCCAGCACCATCCTAGGCCACGCCTGTATTTACCACGGCGTGTAGCCTTCGGACCTGTACGTGATGCCTTTCCCGAACGTTTCGACTTGGTTGGAGTCACGGTATACCGGATAAAAAGTCCGTGATTCCGGCTCGTCGAGGTCCTGGTGTGATCGATAGAACTGCAGCACGGGCGGCTCGGCTTTGATTGCCTTGCTTGCGCGCGTAACCCGAGTCTGCGGCTCCCATTCTCTCTCACTTTCATGAGGAAGAAATCCTTGAGGCAGTCGTCCCCGACATGTGCCTCTGGTGGCCGAACAAGGTATATCTTTCCGACGTGCCAGTGCATGGTTTTCACGTCGTCGGCCGACCTCAGCTTTGATTCAGCTGGTGGGCGTCTCGGCACCGGTTCAACCTTTTCCTCCTGTTCCGATTGCAAGTGGTTGGTTGGCCCTGGCGCGATAACGTCCCCCTCGGAAGCGTCGGCTTGTTCGGCCACGACTTCCTCGGCCTCGTTATTATTCGGATCATTCCCCTCGGCTACGGCCGGTAAGGGTTATGTCTGGTTTTCCTTCGCCTCGGCCGTCTTGTCTCGGCGCTTGGGCGGAGGCCGTAAACTGTGTTCCACCTTCTGTACTGCTTCCGTCATCGTTTCGTTACGATCCAGCATGGCGTTAAAACGCATCAACCGCCGTACATGTACTACTAGCGTCTTACCCTTTGCCTGTATTCGGTATGTCAAAGCTCCTACTTGTTCTACAACCGTGTAAGGGCCTTGCCACATCGGGAAGAGCTTGGCGCAAACCAAGTTGGGTACCTGGGGTACGTACAGGAAGACTAAATCCCCTTTATGGTATTCCCCCGACTCATACTTGACCTTGTTCGGCGTCGGCTGGTTTTGTTTGTGCGCCTCTTCGGCCTCCTTCGCCTTCATGACGTAGTGTCTGGCTTCCGCCATGACTCGTAGGCGACAGGCCATCAGCTCATCATGCTCCAAAAAGCCCTCTTCCGGGAGGTTTGGTAACACCAACTCCTCCGGAATCCTCAAGTGCTGTACGTATACCAGGAGATTGGGGGAAGCGCCCGTGGCTTTTCCGCCCCATGCCCTCGATGCGGTGTTGTTCATGGAGAACACAAAAGACGGTAAGGCCTTACGCCATATGTGCTGATTATCGCGACAATACTGCTGGAGCGCGGCCTTGAGCGGTCTATGGACCCTCTCGATTTTGCCGTTGCTCTCTGGTGAATATGCAGTTACGTATTTCCACTTAAAGCCCCACACTGTGGACAGTCGAGCGGAGAGTTCGTTTGTAAATTCCGATCCCCGATCGCTGTACACATTTTTCGGCACCCCGGTATATCGGAAGACATGGTCGACCAGGGCCTCGCATGTCGATTCCGCATCCTTTTCCACAACTGGCACCGCGAACACATAGTTCGAGAAGCGGTCTATGGCTGTCAGGATGTACCGATAATTGTGGGTCTCCGCTCGCGGTAGCGGTCCTACGTAATCAACATGCAAAGTTTCAAAAAGGTTCTCAACAAGCTTGTATTCACCATAGAGGCCTCTCTGAGCGTTGTTGTGTGGGGTTTTGGTTTGCTTGCAGTGTTCGCATGTGTCGACTGTGTCGGCAATGGATTTCTGCATGCCATGCCACCAAAACCTGTGCGAAATAAACCAAGACATTTTATCCCTTCCCGTGTGTGAGTTGAGAGCAGAGCGGTGAGTGGCTAGCAGGATCGCTTTGCGTAATTGGGTTGGTACCCACAGTGTCCACTTTGAAGGCGTCTTTTCCCACTTACCGCCTGCCCCCTTATACCACAGGAGGTTATCATGCCAGGTCATCGTTTTCTTATGGGCTCTTATTTCTCGCGTCTCGGGATGTGCTATCGGATCAATAGCGTGAGCAATGAAGGGGCCCCATTCCTTAGAGCTCTTCGCCAACTGACCAAACACCTTGGGGCTCGCCACCGTCATATCCATGTCGTCCAACTGGAGAGCACTGGTGACTAGGCTTATAGGCCCCCCTGTTCGGTGTGTTTGCTCGGCCGCCGCGATAATCGCCGACCGTGAAGGATGAACTTGCTGGGGTACCCATAACGACTGCGTCTTATCCGCGAAAAATGCGTTAAAGGAGTGTTCATGTTCATGGGTCTGACCCGGCTTTATGTCCCCCTCGCTGAGGATATCCGACTGGGTGTCGATCTCCTCTAGTAGGTCTTGCCAGTCCTCAGCTTCGTGTTGCGTGCAGCACACGCGGCGTATGCATTGCAGCTGGTCCAACAGTTCGGCTTGAGAGTCGGGTCTATATCCCGGTGTCCAGCTTTGCGCGTTGGTGCCCATGTATGCCATCCCCGCGGGCAACGTGTCTTTGAAATCTGCTGTGTGCTCCGTGGTCGTCCAGTCATCATCTGCTGTCCATCCGACTAGGCAGGCCGTGGGAGTTTTTAAGGCAAAGCGATCTAATCCGTCGCCTACGGAGCCTTTCACCCGAGGCATCCGTGATAGGCTATCTGGGACCGTATTGTCTTTACCTTTAATGTACTCGATGGTGAAATCATACAGGGCCAGCTCCGACTGCCATCGGGCCAGTCGTCCCGTATGTTCTCGCCATGAGCCATCTAAGGTTGGCATGATCTGTTTGAACCAATATGTTCGGAGCACCCCATAAGCACTCCCTCAGCAGACTGAACGCCCAAACTATCGCCAACGCTTCGCGTTGTCTGGTGCAATAGTTGACTTGTTCGGGCGTCAACTTCTTGCTGACGAACATGATCGGTCTCAACTGTTTGTGGTCAGAATCGTATTGTTGTAAGACAGCCACGACCGCGTATTTCGACGCGTCGGTTGCTACAACAAAGCGCTTCTCAAAGTCGGGGAGAACCAAGACCGATCCGCCTTCTGTGAGAGGGTCTCGTGTCAACGCCTCCTTCAGCTTTGTGTATACCTCCGCCGCCTTTGGCGGCCATTCATTCGCCATCCGGGTCGCCGTGAAGGCAGGAGTCCCGTAATGGTTTGACAAAGTCCTGGAAGTTTGGAATAAATTCCGAGTACACCTGTGCCATACAGAGGAAGGAGTGCAGCGCTGTGTGTGTGTGTTTGGGCGTGGAAGGGAACGGATAGCGTCCCGCTTCTCCGGCTTCAACACTATTACCCCATCCTTGTCCCTACCTGGGTATCGCGTGGTTGACTGGTTGTCCCATGTTGCAAATTCCTGAAGTTCTACTATGATATCGGCGTACTGCTTCGCTGCCGACTTGTGAAAGAACCCCGGAAAGATCTGAAAGGCAATCTCCCGCATGTCATCCACCTTTCGGGTCAGTAGTTTGGTTTTGTATGCCAGACCATCCTGCCTTGATCCTAATCGGAATGCCATGAGTGGTTTAGCCTGTCGACTGGCTATCGGTATTGGGTCATCGACCACCCTATCCAATACATCTCTCCACCACATCACGGTGGGGTGTATCGGGAGTATGATAGTGATGTCTTCACCCCGATCCAACCTGTCAGCCAGGAGTTTCGGCACCTTCGATAGGTTCTCGGGCTGGATGGGCTCCGATCCCTGGTACCATATATAGTTTTAACTTTTCCATAACATTATCGTCCTCTGTGAGGCGTTTAGAGGCATGGAAAACCAGGCTAGATTTGACCCTTATGAATTCATGTGGCTGTTTCTGCCCACCCCCGTATAGGTAGGTTTGGTCAAAGCCGTGCCATGATTCCTCCTGCTTCCGTAGCAGCAAGATTTGGGCCTCGCGCTCAGCTGCTAGATCCTCGAAGCCCGCCCATGGGCCGGTCAGCTCCGGGACATAAACATTCGTGTATACCCATGCTTTGCCAGCGGGCGTAACACGCTGCTGTGTCCGTAATATTATCATGCAATATGGGGGGTGCGGGAGGATCAAGGTCACCTGCGCTCTCCCCCTATACGGGTGATCTATCGGACGTTCTGGACTAGGGTTAAATATGGGGTATTCCGCCACGTGTCGGCCCCTTCCATACTTAATAACATCCTGCCCTAATAAAAGCTGAGC
The DNA here is from genome assembly GCA_019918135.1 of Paulinella micropora. NCBI lineage: Eukaryota > Cercozoa > Imbricatea > Euglyphida > Paulinellidae > Paulinella > Paulinella micropora. Next base: position 7,339 of record WBZZ01001308.1, read on the forward strand.
TTCCATCATCTTCAGATCAGGTTTACCCAGCACTATTGTTCCCGGGAAATCTGGCACCACCAAGACGTGTATTATGTATGTCATGCCAGTCGGGAATTCCACCGTCAAGGAATACGACCAATGATCGCACTTCGTCCGTCGTTAGCCCCACGGATATATCCGAGTTTTCCCTCGCGCGTGAAATTGAATAGCTTTCCGAATTTATCTATACATCTTTCACCCGCGAAGGTGATTTGTGCCATGCTATCGTTACCGGTATCCAGGTGGGCGTTGAGCTCCCGCCAAAATAGACGGGTGTAGCTCATATCCCTTGCCTCCGCTGCAGCGAGGTCCTGGGGTTCGGCTGTCGACATGAGGGCTGGTTGCAATTTCATTTCAGCATACCTGCGTGCCATCCGGCGTTGTGCATCGCCAAGCTTGTCCGGGTCCACCAAGGGTGTTAGTCCCATCTGGCTAACTACCGCCGGAGCAACGCTTGGGCCATCCAGTGGGCCCGGGAGCACTACAGAATTCTGTGCTGTGAAGGGTGATGCAGAATACATGTTGTCTGTGTATGGGGGGAAGGCGTAGTCAATATGCGGTATATTCGGGTGATTAATATCGGAACCGGCCACCGTTCCCGTTCCCGGGGCTAGTCGAACATCACGACCGAGCAAAGACCGTTGAGGTCCTATTTGTTGTTTTGCCCTGGCTTTAATGTTAATCACCTTGTTCTCGAAAGGGCTGTTTTCTGTAGTGAGGCGACTGGGATGGAACCTGCCTTGCTTACGCAGGTGCCCGCTGTGCGGACACGGCAACTTAGCCCGTCCATTTTACCATCATCCTCACTAGTCGCCTGTGCGGCATCGTCTTCGGGTGGAGATGGGTGAGGGTCCGCCTGTACATTGTTGCAGAAGGTCGTCACCTCAGGTGAAGGTGTACGGCCACGACTACTGTTGTGCCCCTCTGTTATCTCTTCGCTCACCCCTGCCGTAGCAGTACTATTGACTGTGATCGAGGGGTCTGCGACCCCCGTAATACTATTTACTTGTGCTGTAGAAGGGAGCACAGCAACCCTAGCCGTCGGTGACTCGATACTGGCTTGTGTCACCTGACCTGGCGTTGATGTAGCCTCCATTCTTATTGTCTTATCTACTACTGGTGCAGGTGGGAACACAATAACCCTAGCCGTCGGTGACTCGATACTGGCTTGTGTCACCTGACCCGGCATTGGTGTGGCCTCCGTTCCCATCACCCTATGTACTAGTGTTTCTGTTACTACCGCGCCTGTCCCGACAACTAGTCCAGCACCCTCTGCGGTGGCTATCGTTTCGGGGTGTGTCCTTTCCTTTGATTGTCTAGGACTTGAATTTGCGCTTCTTGGAGGACTGTTGTCCCGCTGGCTGGCCTTGGCCTGCACAACACATGTGACGTGTTGTTTGCGTTTGCGTTTGCGTGTGCGTGCTGTGGGCTTACCCATCTGGCTCAGGAGTGACTCCTGCCCGGGCATGTATGCCGCGAACTTGTCCGCCGCTGGGCATTGACTCTTGAGCATTTCGGCTTCCGCATCGAAGGCGGCGCACCAACCCGCCACGTGCCCGTTTGGCATCAGAGAGACCCGTCCGTATTCGTCAACGTCCGGGAATGGCAAGTTCATGTACATGTGCGCCTGCTGTTTCGGGCAGGGCACCCAATCGCCATCTTCCGGACTTTTGACCTTCGACTCTCCCGCCTTGTAGCGGCGTATGTACCGCTTCATCGCTATTGGATGCTGTGGGGTGCCCGGCATTGTGTGCCATCGCTGACACGACTTCCCCATGAGGCAAGGCCATACCCAAAATCGACGTTCTGGTAAGCCGTTAAAGGCCAGGGCGTGATGGTAATAATCACACAGAGTATTGGACTTGACCGTTGGCGGGTTGCCAAGGTCTTCTAATCTCTGTATCCCGTACGGGCAATTAGCCGGACCAGGTTCGATGGGTAATGAGCTGAGAGGGTGATTGGTTTGCCGTGCGATAGGACGTGTTTTCTTTTTCTTCGTCGCCGGCTGACGTGAGGGCGGGGCCCCTTGTGTCTGGCTAATCGGCGGTGGTGCGGGAGGTAATATGGGGGGTGGTAAAGGTGGTGGTGAATAAATGGGCATAGTAAATTGTGGTGCTTGGTAAGTATGAGGTGGCGATGTCAAGCCCACCGGTGGTGGAGAATGAAATCCCGAACTAGGTTGTTGGGCATATGGGTTAGGGCTACCCCCCGCTGAAGAAGATGTAGATGCGTATGGATTTGGAGAATGTCGCGGCCCCTGGCCCCAATACGGGTTCGAGGAGCTCGATGAGCTCGACGATGAAGACCAGTATGGGTTAGGTGGACTCGAGGGGGATCTCTGATAGGAGCTGGACCCCGTGTAAGAGTGGTCTCCCCATGAGGTGGATATGACGAAGGACAGTACGTCAAACTGTGGTTCGTTCGCCTTGGCCTGATGATCCGGTAACGATAATCCCACAGCCTGCATTGCTTACAGCAGGAGTGTTGCTCTCCGCATACTGTTGGATTTAGGGCCGAATATCTTCTTCACAAAATTTGCATCCCAAGCGGATACTTCAACCAACCGATCAACACGAAAGCTCTGAAGCGAGAATGCTCGGTCATCGGCATCTTGTGCCTGCGACAAGACTTGTCGAATGTATCTATCCCCTGATGTTCGACCTTTGGTGGTTGTTGCTCTAGCGATACCCTTGAGTACTGCCACTAGCAACATCGCCAAATCGGCTCGAACAAGGGGCGTGATCAACTTTTGTGGCAGATCAACGATCTCGTTGTGTGCAACATCGGCCTCCCACATACGTTGTGCCATGGCCGACACAAGATCTGCGACTATAACAGAGTCGCACATGAAACCCCAATTGGCTCCCTTGACAAATTGTTCAAGCAGGTGATGAGGTCGCATGGGAGGCACAGTGGCATTTGTTCCAAATTGGACGGAGGCACAGTGGCATTTGTTGCTCTTCTACGCGTGAGGGCGCCCGGCGCAAGTGGTTATGCCCTCCACCCCCATTGTTTCCCGGAGGCGGGACAATTACCTTCCTGTGGAAGAAAACGAATGTCGTTCCTTCTGGGACGATAGTGGCTCTGTCATCGTTGCCATATGTGACATGAACCTCGTTCGCTAGGCGAATTCGGAGGATATCACTTATGGTCTGTGCGACCAACTCGCACATGACGAGGAAATTGCACCAGTAGAGCTTGACCGCCGGATGGGGAGCGATTTTCCTTTCCACCGCTTTTCCACTTCTGACGAACTTCTCAAACACCATGTTGGCCTTGAAGTATTTAAACTTCGTTGCCATCCTACCCACCCAGGTCCACTGATGCTGTTCGATAGTATCAAGCAGCTCGTTAAGGGTGTCCCGGGCTTGGGCAGCTGGCGTTGAATTGTCCCCTGAGGGGAGAAGCTGTTGTTTCCAGCTCTTGTGCTCTGTTAGGGTTAGGTTCCAAATTGCAACCGCAGCCCCTAGGTTGCGTGCCGATAATATATTCCAAGCCTGTATCTCCGAGATAAAAACCAACAACCCTGCCGAGTTGGGCCACTTTGTGTCCACGGCAAGCTCTTTATCTGTGTCCTGTGTGAACGGGAAAGTGAGAGAGGGTTGCAGATCCTTTTTCTCGGTGAATAAGGTATTCAGCAAAGCTTGATACCTTTGGTGGTTGATCTGCCACGCTTCGTCTAACAAGGATTCACGCACTGTTGCTAAAACCCTGTAGAGGTCCATGACATTGGTGTATGGTACTGGTACCATTTGCAGTAAGACTCGGATGGTACTGATGCATTAGTCCAATAGCCCCTTGCGTTGTGCCCTCATTGAACATACATCTGTACCAAGCCGTGTCCTTGTACATATTGTTCGGAAAAAGATGTACCGAGCTGTCGTTTGGGTTTGTTCCCTGTTCCTTTTCTTCCACAGGATTGCTCGGCCATCCCTCAGAGTCTGCTGGGCCTCGGTATCGGTCAAACACTACCTTCGTCTGAATTGCACGAACCGGAATTACCAGCCCATTGTCGGGTCCTCTCCATGGGGAGCAAGGGACAGGTTCCTCCTGTGCTCTGCTTCCTCCCCTTGCAGGAGTGGTAAAACCGCCTGTGGCGGGCGTGTCGTTACTGTCTGCGTCCTCAGACATGTCTAGTCTTATTGCGGTGGATGATCTCGTTGTAGAGCCTATCCAAGCAATTTTCATTGTGCCCCTTAGGGTTTGAGACGAGCAGAGTCGTATGTTCTCATGTGTGTGTGAGTGTGCTGTTGTGTTTGTTTTTGTTGTCGTGTGTTTTGTTCACTGTGTCGTCAATGCCTGTGTCAAGCACGATGTTACGCAACACAACAACCAACTCACACCCAACACCACAACCAACAGATAACAGTCAAAGGTTTGGTGGACTCACCCCCCTCTGCCGGGGAAAGCCTTGCTGCTCTTTCTGCCAAGCCAGACGATGCGTACGTGTGCACCCTGGCAGTACACAACAAACTTTCTGCAACTCTGTAACCACCTTTCTGTTGACACAACAGAAAAAGTACAAAAAGGTTTTCAATGATTCCTTCTGGGCTCTGCCCAATAGATCACCTTATTCCTTTCCTTTTTCAAGAAGGTGTCTTTTCCAACTCAAAGAACAACCTTCGTTTGTCTTTTCTGATTGTGGTAGGTAGGTTTGTGAGTGTTGTCGTGTATGTCTTTGTGTGTGTATGTACCGAGTGCTGTAGACTCTTCACACACTTGTTGACGATTGTCTTGAAAGCCACTCGGTATCCGAGTTCTTGTCCTTACTGACCTAAATGACACCACACAACACGTTTGGAGTGCTTGAGTGTGATGTGGGGTGCGTGTTTCGTTGTTTTCGGACGAAGAGAAAAATTGTCCTCAAAACACACTCCTCTATGGCTTCCCTGTGTGCAATTTACACTTAATTCCCCCGGCCTATGTTTTAATAGACTGGCCTACCACCCCTTTAAGAGATGGCTACCTTGTTTGGTGCGGGATGTGCGTTGTTTGTGTAAACAGGTTTTATGCCAAATGAATAGGTTTCTGTTTATGTTTCGTTTGTTTGTTTTCTTCTGCCTCTTTGCACGTGTCTACGTTTCAACAACGTTTGTGTGTGCTACGTGCTTGTGGCAGTACAAAGTAGAGTTAGAGTGTGTAATTGTTTGTTGTTCTCCTCGTGAGGAGTAATAGCATTGTGTAGGGATAAGTGTAGGAGTGTTGACAGAACTGACAGGATGGTGTTTTCACTGCACTTGTGTGTGTCTGTTAAGCACTCCTCTGACTCGACAATAATATTATGTCGACAATCAAACCAGTGAGCGCCCTAATTCTTCTGCCCCACTGAGTACACTTTCTACGCCCCCTTACACTCTCCAAACACACTGCTATAGGTGTCAAAATTGTACACACAACGAGTGTCTTGCCGTGCCGCTTTGTGTGCCTCTGCGCAAGGTTTCACTGTTGTTTATGTGCACTGCAAACATCTAACACCTCCCTAACTCCTTCCCTACACTCCTCCACTACCTTTCTCTCTTTCTTTACGTAGGGGAGTGGTTTTTTTCAAAATGCTGAATTGAAATTTGGAGGATCTAAAAATCTAGGCTGGGACTCCACTTTTGTCTGTTATAATCAAAAGATATTATTTATTGCAAGCCGGGGTATTGATCTACCCAAGTTCAAAGCACTCTGATAATAACCTAATCTTCCTCCTCCGCAAAAAGAGGAAACCAGTATGGCGGAAAATGTAGGAGACTGTCAGAGCCAAGCAACAAAAAGCAAAAAGAGAGGCATTTCCCAGTGTCACCCCTAACGATAATATTATCAGGCTTAAAAAAAGTAGTACCGGCTATGAATCGTAATATTATCGTTTTCAACCGGCTCAAAAGTATATAAATAAAAACGGATATAACTACATCTTAACGAGATATAGCTCTTCTATACATCACTGTGTATAGGGATATAAGAGAAGGTCGCATATTTACCTATCTGCGCCTACAAGTGATTATTATTAATATTAAAATTAATTCTTTTTTTTCCTTGAGCTCGTAAGGGTTAGACCAGGGGTCTTATTAATATTACATTTAGAGTCCCAGTGCCTTTTTCGAACTCATAGGATTTGGAACTTTCATTTGGAACGACGCACTCTCTGTGAACAAGCTCAGTCAGTCGTTGACTGTGTCTTGGTGAGGGTGTCAAGTAGCTTCTCAACGATCAGTACTCTGTGCTGGTCGTGTGAGACTCAAGTTTATAGTGCTTTCAGTCGTCTAGGGGAAGGGAAACTGTAGGTGGTAAGGGGGCCCGGGTTTTGGAGATCTACAGGGAAGGACCCTGATCTCGAAACTTGGACCTTGACACCTAGGAGATTAACATGTCAGGGGTAGCGACATACGATCCTTACAAGGATCCGTGTCACAGTGTTCAGCCGTTGGCTGGCAGGGGAAGGCTGTGGGGGAATTTCTACTGCATGTAGCATCAGACTACATAGTAAGATCCAAGGAGCAGCACGAGTTTTTGGAACACTTTGTACCTTTGGCAAGCCGGTAAGTACAAAGACATATCACGGGATCAGGAGGTGTTCGATTGGGTGAAGGCAGAAGACGGTTCTTTGGCTAAGTTGGGGTACAATACTGCCTCCTTTGCCATGACGGCTTATTCACTTAGAGAACCTAGGCTAAAGACTTTGATACCCATGCAGATTAGGAGGATGGTGGCCATGGCTAGGATGTTCGTGTCCTTGCACCTACATGAACTGCAGATGGTGGGTCATGCAAGGTTTGAGAACTCGGATGAGGAATACTATCCGACGCCTATTCCCTCTGAACAGTTTGATGTCCCATTCCTCATGACGGGGACGGATCCCGAAACGAAGGACAATTGATCTGAGGAATTTTATGGGAGTGTGAGGGTAGACCCTACGAAGGGGGAGAGCTTTGACTTGACCAGGGCAGATCTAGAGGATTTCTTCAGAATCGAGGTTTGGCCCATGGTGGCCCATGCGTTCAAGGCGGTTAAGAATTGGTATACCGCTTAGAGGAGAAAATGAAGGAGGCCAAATGGATGAAGGATACCAAGGTGTGGGGGAGCAAGACACCTGATTCCTTGGACCTGGTCCATGTGGAAGGCTTCATGGAGAAATTGGAGCTGATGAGGAAGGAGGACTCGGTGGCTAGCCAAGCCAACAGATGCCTGCGTGATCTGCTAAGGGAGGCAGAGACGGCGGCACTCGCTCAGACCACAGTCAGCAATGCTGCAACTACTGTGGCGGATGCTGATCTTTTGGCTATAGCGAGGTAGCAGGCTCACGAGAACCTCTACCGATATCTCTTGTACCTAATGGAGGTCGTAAAGGCCGTGGAGGTTTGCGTTGAAAAATACGCATTATGGGAAGAGAGATATGCGGTCATCAAGAAAAGGGAGGAGGATGATCCCACGGACCCGGCAACGCGTTATGCGCAGGCGGGAAGAGGATGACGCTGTTCCTCGATAAGTTTACTCTTATTGCATTCCAGCCGGGGTCAAGGGGGGAATAAGAGGCCGACAATATGGTTTACCCGGCAGGTGAACTGTTTGTTCTATATGGGCTCCCCATGGTTACGCAAGGCGATCAATGTTCTCTGTCAGTTGTTGGAAGAGAACAATTTCAAGTCGCCGATGACCTTGGTGGATATCCTCCGGCAATATACGGATACGGACCTTATGGAGTTCTTTACGCCGGAGAGTATCCAGAAGGGGATGAACAAGGAAATGCAAAGTCGCGATGTGTATCAGGACACGGGGTCTATTAGGCTTTTCAAGATACATGCGATGATGCATTCGCTCATTGGTTTGCTCGTGACTCACGGGAGTCATTGGGACTTGTCAATGACTAGTGAAGTCATGCTAGGGGCACATTTCCACTGTGGTTGGGAATGCGTTGGCACTGACGAGCAAGAGACCGGTGAGGGTCACAGGGGAATTTCGGACGGAATTGAAGGACAACGCGTTCTTCACGAGCCTCAAACGGTTCATTCGACACTTGCTGGCAAGGATTTATCAGCACGACCCGTGCGTTTACCGGGCCATTGTTAATAGTTGGCCAGGTAACAAGTGGACGGCAACGATCCCCGACAATGTCGACTTCACGACGGATCAATCCTCGGCATGGAAGGATTTTGTTGACGGATACCAGTCCGGAAGAGACATGTGGAGGGACTTTCTAATTGCCGAGAGGGCATGGGAAGATTCGTTGGTCACCTCGGCCGGGCTTTAGAAGGCTTTGGCGGCGGTGGCCAAGGGCCAGCTGGAGAACAAGCAGAGCGGAAAGGTGCTTGCCATCCAGTCGGGTGGAGGAGCTGGAAGACGCAGTATCCCTAAAACTCAAAAGGGGGGGGTATGGCAAGCAGAGCAAACGAGAGGTTGAGGAAGAGGAGGAGGAGGAAGATAAGAGCGATGAGCGTATTCCTCCCCCTCCCGGCATCAAGTCGAAGGGTGCCCCTCCCTCTCATACCCAGGGGCGTAAACTCTGCTGGGACTTCTACTTCAAGGGCTGCATGTGCCCGAAGAAGGAGGATTGCTCTGGCCTTCACTCCGACAAGGACAAGGATTGGAGGGCCCTGGAGACGTCGTTGGATTCTGTCAACGATGGCGCTAAGATTTGGGAGGCGGTCAGGGCCATCCGCAACAAGGGAAAGCTGCAGATCAAGGATCAGAAGGTGCGACATCTGGTCAAGGACGGATTGGCGCAGTTCCATACGGCAGCGAAGTCCTTGCGGGGAGCTGGGTGCGGTGGCCGCGGTGGGCGCGGAGGCAGTGGAGGAGGAGGCGGCTTCTGGGGCAAGAAGCGGCTCAAGAAATGGGAAAGTGGCCGGCCGCTCAAGAATGCTAAAGTGACGGGGGTTTCCAAGGAGGAGGCGGAGGAAACGGGGGTGGAAATCTCCAGATAGAGGAGGGTGAAACTCAAGCTGGTAAGTGCAAGTTGAGGGACAACTGTGGGAGGGAAAAAGCGGATTCGTCCGTGGATGCTGATGGGGATGGTGTTGTGCCTCAGGTAAGAATGAGTTCACAAGCGGCGCGGCCGATTTTGACTAAGCCGCAGGGGCTGTGAGTCAAGGCAATACCCACAGGTAACCTTTCTCACAGGAGTCAGAACTCGACTCATGGAATGGATGGTTCTGTGATGCAGGTTACGATTGAGCGGGGAAAACGTGGTGACAACTTGAGACAAGGAGGAATGGAGGCCCGCGAAGGCCAGACGAGTTGAGATAGTAAATAAAAAAGTTGTTGCTATCGCACCGCGAAAGTCACTGAGACCCCAGGTGACGGCCTTTAATTATTTTACCTGTCCCAACGGTCAAGTTAGGTTTAAGAAGAATATTTCTATCATCCCGGAGCCCGATTGGGGGACCAAGCCGGTGCCGATACAGGTGAAGAAGATTAAACAAGTGAGTAAGGCGGCGGCGGGAATGAAGGAGATGAAAACAGGGGAATTGAAAGCTACTGCTTTTGGTGAGGAGTTCATCAGGAGCGGGCTGTCGGATAGGAAAGATTTATATATATAAATAATAGTTTTGTTCTTTTATCTGACTTGAAGCGCCCGGACTACGTGACCTCCAGGCCCGAAGGATAATCGACATTTCGGACCGGAACGGTAAGTATTAATATTGTCATTATACTACATATATTGCTGTTGACATTCAAGACAACAAAAAAAATTGATTTTTCTGTTTTGGTTGGAATTTTAGTTTTTGTTGGAATTTTGATTTTGGGTGAAAATTTGAATTTTTCAAATTAACGGCTATATTCGTCCGCAAAATATCGTAAATTTTCGCGAAATGTTACCGTTAAATTTGAATTTTTGTCACAAAAATGAAAATCTGACACAAAAATGAAAAACTAATTTTTGTTGTTGTCTTGAATGTCAACAGCAATATCAGTACCGGGTGGGCCGGCATATTTAATTTTTTTTTTTCATTCCTCAGCGGCTTCGTTTTGACTCTACTAGTCATCCGCATCTGAGTCTTTATCATTCACTTTTTTACGCAAACGGTGGCACTGGTTTAATCCGCCGGACCCCTTCAAGTGTCCAAGTCTTACGCTTCCCACTTATCCCTACTACCGTTAGTGTCACTAAGTGCGGGCAAGTATTCTCTTAAAACTTGAGTTTATCCGAGCGGGGGCCAGTGGGGAGAAATAAATAAATAAATAAATAAATGAAATTGATCCGAGCCAGTGGGGAAAAAAAAAAGAAAGGTCTAAGTTCAGTATAGTCGATTAATATTAATAAGTACTAGTAATACGTCAGACTCGCTGGGTTCTGACAGCTTTTTTACGCAAACGCTTTGAACAATACAATATTAATACTTGCCACTTGTAGGAAATTAATATTTATACTGGTAAGTGGAAAGGCCGGGCCGGTTCATTTTTGTCCGGCACGTAGTTACTTAAGTTACGATAGTATGAGGTTCAAAATATTAATATTATTAAACATATAATTTCCCGTTACTACACAGCTAGAAGAGGCTGTGATATCAAATTTAAAGGAGGCCTACCAAGAATGAGCGTGACTAGAAGTAGTGGTATTACCGGTAATCAGACTCTGGTGATCAAACGAAACATAAGAGAAAACACGGAAACCATGAAAGCCTACATGTAAAAGTATATAAGTGCTGTATAAATATAAAATCGTTGGCGTTGGTTTCTCAACGATCATGCACATATTGATCACGTGTATAACTGCTGCATGCTTGGATATCAAGATCGATCCCATTCATACAAACTTAGCGCAAGACAGCTCCCACTGAAGCAGTTCATCGGGAGGAAAGAAACTTTTGTTTTGCGCATCAGTGGAAGAAGGCCAATAACACGATCGTCACCGCAATTCACTTAAGTGAACGGTAGGAAGTCTTTTTGCCACAACTTAGGAAAGAAGCAGCTGCGTTTCCTTTCCCCAAAGCCTGATCACCTACTGGAGAGGGAAAGGGGCAATCGACCTTGCTTGGTATTAAGCCTTAGTTGATAGAATATCGTTTTGGGTTCCCTTCCAACACGATAAGAACAGAAAGAGGAAGCCTTGTGGGTTTGCAGTCTCCTGCTGTGCAGTGCGAGATGGATTTCAGGACGTGGGGAAAACACTGTGTCGCTTATGGATACGGACAAGCCCCTTCTCTGTCTAATTGTTCTAAACATGCTTTCCTGGCTTGTGTGTGTGTGTGTGTGTGCGTGTAGTACTGAAGTTCGCTTTCTCAACCTAGTGCTTTGCCCTCCTAGGAACTACAGCGTTGACAAGCAATCCAGGAAAGCGATGTAGATGAAGACTGATGGCTGCGTGTTTTTGTCGGTTTGGATGTGTGTGTGTCTGTCTGTGTGTGTGTGTATGTGGGTATGCCCTCCTAGGAACTACAGCGTTGACAAGCAATCCAGGAAAGCGATGTAGATGAAGACTGATGGCTGCGTGTTTTTGTCGGTTTGGATGTGTGTGTGTGTCTGTCTGTCTGTGTGTGTGTGTGTGTGTGTATGTGGGTATCAACCTAGTGCTTTGCCCTCCTAGTAGGAACTACAGCGTTGACAAGCAATCCAGGAAAGCGATGTAGATGAAGACTGATGGCTGCGTGTCTTTGTCGGTTTGGATGTGTGTGTGTGTGTGTGTGTCTGTGTGTGTGTATGTGGGTATCAACCTAGTGCTTTGCCCTCCTAGGAACTACAGCGTTGCCAATCAATCCAGGAAAAGCGATGCAGATGAAGACTTATGACCGCGTGTTTTTTTTATGTAGCTCCACATAGTTCCAAGGTGCAAAGAGAAGTCATGGGCAGAGCTTTTTTTGAACCTCGGAACCATGTAGTTTCATAATCAAAAAACGGACCTAGACTTGTCTGCGTGCACTCTCTTGAGCGGACGTTCTTTGTTGGTCACTGGCACAGAATGGAGTCCGGAGAAAACGATGGCTTGCGTAGATGGCCCAGCGAAAAGCTTCTCAGTGTTTTTTCTTGTAATTTTTTTTTTACTCGTCCAAAACGAGCACGTGCACGATCAGAAAGCAAGCCAAAAGAGCCTCCATTATTTCAAGTCCGACCACCACTTTTTGGGTTTGCAAGAGGCGCCGAAGATCGCTTTCCTTGTCCTTTGATGCAGTTTGCATCACATCTAGGTTTTTCAGTTGGAGGCAGAATGTTTGAACTTTCTCTCAACCGCCTGACCCGAGCACGGTAAAATGGCACTGCAAGCGCATCGTCCCTGAATTTTACCGGGAAACAAGCCTATTCTTAATTTTTAGTACAGTCCGGACGTTTGCCACCGCCTTGTTTCAGCGTTTGGTAAACTTTTGAATTGGCGCCTTTCTCACTGGAGACATGGTGGGGTGGTCATCGACATGGCCCCTCTGGTGACGATTTGTCGTTTCTGTTTACTCGTTTAGACGGTACGACAAAATTGAACGTGTTCTGCAACACTAATACGCGAAAAACGCGTGTTTCAAAGCGCCGGTGTGAGTAATTTCGTCTCCTTCACATCGACAGCCACATAAGCGAGCAGGACGTAAGTTGACGTAAAAACGTGTGAGATTTCGCATAGAGCCACCTCTGTGCGGACATGTCATCACCGAGGAGTACTCCAGTTAGCTCAACCTCACGCTCACCTCCTCCTTCTTTGAACGATATACTGCCCGAATGTCCTGATCTGGGTT
>WBZZ01001308.1:25000-35000 GCA_019918135.1 Paulinella micropora
CTCTCTCTCTCTTTTCTCTCTCTCTCTCATCTCTCTCTCTCTCTCTGTCTGTCTCTCTGTCTTCTCTCTCTCTCGCGCTCTCTCTCTCTCTCTCTCTCTCTCTCTCTCTCTCTCTCCCCCCTCCCCCCCCCCCCCCCCCCACACACACACCACACGCACGCACACAAAGTCTCTCCCATCTACCTATTCTCTACTCATCCCCAGGCGTGACCGAGCTTGGCTCTCTCTCTCCTCCCACCCACCCACCCCACCCCCTCCCCCCCCCCCCCCCCCCCCCCCCCCCCCCCCCCCCCTCCCACACACACACACACACACGTCTCTCCCATCTACCTATTCTCTACTCATCCCCAGGCGTGACCGAGCTTGGCCCCTTGGCTGCTGTTCTCCTCTTTCCTCCCCACCTTTCCGACTTCGACGTCATCTGCTGCTTGAGAAGGTTCACATGAACACACACACACACACGCACGCACACACACACACAGATCTCCTCTTTCCTCCCCACCTCTCCGACTTCGACGTCATCTGCTGCTTGAGAAGGTCACATGAACACGCCCACACACACACACACACACACACACACACACACATCTCCTCTTTCCTCCCCACCTCTCCGACTTCGACGTCATCTGCTGCTTGAGAAGGTTCACATAAACACACACACACACACAAACACACATCTCCTCTTTCCTCCCCACCTCTCCGACTTCGACGTCATCTGCTGCTTGAGAAGGCAGGCACACACACACATCTCCTCTTTCTTTCCCGCCTCTCCGACTTCGACGTGATCTGCTGCTTGAGAAGGTAGGCACACACACACACATATCCTCTTTCGTCCCCACCTCTCCGACTTCGACGTGATCTGCTGCTTGAGAAGGTAGGCACGCACACACACACACATATCCTCTTTCGTCCCCACCTCTCCGACCTCGACGTGATGTGCTGCTTGAGAAGGTAGGCACACACACACACACACACACTTCTCCTCTTTCTCTCCCTCTCCGACTTCGACGTCATCTGCTGCACACACAGGCACACACACACACACAGAGACACACACATCTCCCTTTCCTCCCTACCTCTCCGACTTCGACGTCATGACGATCCTTCGTCTGCTGTTCGCTCTTTGTTATGTTCTGTGATATCATGTTTTTGCTAAGTTATGTTATGTTATGTCATATTCATTGTTATATGTTATGTTGTGTCATGATATGTTGTGCTATGGCGATTAATTTCGCGTAAAATTGTCGCAAATAATTTCGCGTAAATTGTCGCAAATACCGTGAAAGAACATCAGACAAAACAACGTTCTCTTGGCAGAAGTGGAAGTAGTTTTTGCACCCCTTACTACGTGCATTCAACAGTTAAAATTGCTGTTCATGGCACAACTTCTTTTCTGTGCTGCTGTGCTGTACATGGCCTGCACTCTCTAAGTTGAGATTCATTCACGCAGTGTACTGCATAAGAGCGATAAAAGAACATAAACCTTGTTGGCCTCCCTTCTCATGTGTGTTGGCTTCTCTCTCTCTCTCTCTCTCTCTCTATCTCTCTCTCTCTCTCTCGCTCTCTCTCTCTCTCTCTCTCTCTCTCTCTCCCAGGTTGCTGCACGGGCGGTATAAGCTCCGGGAGCTCTTCTCCGGCGACCACTGGCAGCTTGGCCTTCTCTTCTATCAGTTCTCTCGTCTCGTCCGCAAGTTCCTCCCCATCCTTGCAGACCACCTTCAGAAGCTCAAGCTTGAGGCATATGAGTACACCGTAAGCTGGTATTCCTCAGTTTGCATCGAGTGCGTCTCAGTGCCGGTGGCCTTGAGGATATGGGACTTGTTCTTAGTAGAAGGGTGGCCGGTGATCCACCGCGTCGTGCTTTCCTTCTTCGACACGCACCAGGCGGCCCTGCTGCAGCTTAACTCGAAGCAGGCCGTCTTGCACTTCCTCAATGTGGCGACCGAGCGACAACACAACGGGCAGAGCGCGCTGCCCAACCCCTACAAGTTCGACCTGCCGGGCTCCTTCCTAGCCGAGCTTGAGACTCAATACACGCTCATTCTCTCCCAACAGACCAGCCTCACCCCTCAAGCCGCTTCTTTGGCTGCTTCCCCTGCTCGGGTGGACCCTAAGTACACCCGCAGCATCTCCTCTCCTCAGCTCAAAGGCTTCCGCCGCGCTCTCTCCTTCGACTCGCAGAACCAAGAGCAACACAACTTGGGCTATTCTTCCGGGTCACCCGGCGGGCCCGAGCAGGCGGTCGTGCCGGACCACACGGGGCAGAATGGCAAAGCGGGGCATCCGCTGGACTTCGACGACGGGATCTCCTACCCGAGCCAGGCGCTAGAGAACGGGCCGGGCCGGAGAAGACGGACACGGCCCATGACGCCACACCCGGGCGGCTCAGGCGGCCCGCCCGCCCTGCAGCGGCAAGGCCGGGCACACTCGGACACAACCGCGGACTCTCCTTCGAAGAAAAATTTCAAGTCTTTGGACCAGCCGCGGGGCATTCTCATGCCGTCGGCGCCTCCTAAGCCTAACAGCGAGCAGCTGGCGAATGGGTCTGGTAAAGATCCTAAAGGCCACCGGTCGTCTCGCAGCAAATCCGAACCCAGGCCGCGGAGGGGCTCCAAGTCGGTGCGGTGGGCGCCTGACGAGAGCATCAACCAAGTGCTGCAAGTGGATTTGGACTTGCCGCCCATGATGATCAGCGAGTCAGCCGCCAAGCTCGAGCCGCATGTGCAGACCATGGTGCAGCAAGATATCTGCATCAACTCCAACTACTTCGATCGGGTGTACGGATATCAGATCGATGATGAGTATAGCAAGGCGGCGGAGGAGGCGCTACTGAGGGTTGCAAGGACTGTTGACCAGAAACAACACTGGAACCTCATGCGCAACGATGAGAACCTGCAGGTCACACATAAACTCACCCCCCCCCCCCCCCCCCCCTGGATCTCTCAAACACACACACACACATACACAGCGCGCAAGTACTTCTGTATGTTGGTATCTGCTGCTGTCGACGCAGGTGTGGCAAATACCTAACTTACCCTCCAGCCGCGTGCAAACAATGGCCCGCGGACACCTCCCCTTCTCTGTCAAACAACTTCTTGAAATCCTGCGCGACCCAACACGGTAAACAAACCACAACATGGACAACACCGCGACGACGATGACAATTACAAGTATAATAATAATAACAAATAACGGTAGCAAGAAGAACAAGAACAACAACAACAACAACAACAAGGTATTGTGCTCAAAAATAGTCCAC
The DNA here is from genome assembly GCA_019918135.1 of Paulinella micropora. NCBI lineage: Eukaryota > Cercozoa > Imbricatea > Euglyphida > Paulinellidae > Paulinella > Paulinella micropora. Next base: position 28,260 of record WBZZ01001308.1, read on the forward strand.
ACACACACACACACACACACACGCAGGCGGCCTTCTTGGGACGAGATGTGCGCCCAGGTCGAAGTGTTGGACCAGCTACCGAAGGGTGTTACTCTCCTCTACATCGTCTTCCGAATCTTCCGCTGGTGCAAACAAGCCGCCCGTGACGTCTGCCTCGTGACGCAGTCGCGCAGGCTGCCTGATGGCACAGTCATCATGGTCACAATTCTCATATGCCAGATCATACCATTTCTCACATCACATTTCATGTCATATCACATCTCCGCGTCTGCCTCGTTAGGCAGTCGCGCAGGCTGCCTGATGGCACAGTCATCATGGTCACAGTGCTCATATGTCAGATCATACCATGTTCTCACATCACATTCAGCGTCATGTACTTTCATATCATTATCACATCCCCGCGTCTGCCTCGTGACGGAGTAATAATAATAGTAATGATAATAATAATAATAACAATAATAATAATAATAATAGTGTATCTCCTGCCAATTGCTGAGCCAAAAGGCCATGTGCATCCAGTCCTCCATTCCATAAGGAAAGTCTCCACACCAATCGGTGGAATAAAGGAAGTGACGGCATAGAACATTACTCTAGGAGCTTTATACCAATCAGCCCATGGAAAGGACCGATGGCCTAATAATAATAATAATAACAATAATAATAATAATAATAATAATAATAATAATAATAATAATAATAATAATAATAGTGCTTCTCTGTCAATGGCTGATGCAAATCTGCACATGCGCCTCCATCGTCTCACCCGTGAGGGGAGTACGAAGAATTGACGATAGGCTCTAATGACACCCCCGCACGGGCAGTTCCAACACTTCCAGACGGACCGGTATGTTCAATGAAAATACTGGTGGCACCGACGGGAATCGAACTGGCGACAGGGCCCAGATGGTAGAACTTGACCACTAGGCTATCACGGTGTCCAAATAATAATAATAATAATAATAATAATAATAATAATAATAATAATAATAATAATAATAATAATAATGAGTCGCGCAGGCTGCCTGACGGCACAGTCATCATGGTATATTATATCATGATATCATACATCATATATCATAGCATATATCATAGCATGTCATAGCATAGCACACCACTGCACTACATATCAGATCATATCATATCACATCATGTCATATCATATCCCATAATACATCACCACATATCATATCACAACACATATAAGATCATATCACACCAGTATCAAATTCCATTTCAATTTCAATTTTTAAAAAATAAAATAAATTTAAATCTAAACGCAAAAATGCTAATACAAACATAAAATGTCGTAGGCCTCCGCCTCCGTCACGCACCCCAAGTGCCACCCGAAGCCTGGCATCGTGCGGGCGACGCTCTTGGAGTCGGGTTGGGTGCTGCGTCCTCTCGGCCGCAACCAAACCGAGGCCACCTACGTCGTAAGCAAACCTCTCATCTCCATCTCCGCCTATCGGCAATTCCTTATGTTTCTATCCACCTCTACCTACTTCCCTATGGACTCTGATCTTTCTATTTATCCATCTACCTGTGTTTTCACGGATGCTTACGTCAACGGATAATAGACCAAACACATCTACCTACATATTCATCTACCTGCCCCTCTTCAGGTGCATGCTGATCTCAAGCAAGACGTGCCTGCTCCCTTCAACCGCAAGATCCAGACGCGATCTGCACAGAATGCCGTGCGACAGGTATCTAGCTGTCTGTTGTAATACATAGATACACCGACACACACACACACACAGACACCTGCTCATGTCTTGTCTTGTCCCTTGCGCAGTTGCGAAGCGCGGCAGTTGTTTGAACACCTGCTCATGTCTTGTCTATTCCCTTGCGCAGTTGGGCAGCTTCGCGCGGCAGTTGTTTGAAGACCCTGATAGCCCCGTCGGCCCTCTCCGGCCGCGCGGCAACAGCTTCAGTGGCGGTGGCAGCCACAAACCACCTCAAGCACAGCACATCAACGGGGACAGCAGCCACCACGGCGGAACATACAGCGGGGGAGATGCCCCGCAGCAGAGACTCACTCCTTCCTCCTCCAACTCTCACTTAGCGACAAATAATCACAACTCTCACAAGACTGAGGAGGCACAACGCTATCCTCAGGCAAGACCGCCTACGAACTTGGCTCAAGTGCCCTCTAACCAGGCCACCGCCTTGGTGGGCGGCCTTCCTTAAGCGTCTCCCGCCTGCTCCTCTCTCTCTCTCTCTTTCTCTCTCTCTCTTCTCTCTCTCTCGCTCGCTCCTGTGCATTATACGACAAAATCATATATTAATCTTAGATTAATATTAATATGCGAATTTTCGAGCCCCAAGAAAACTGAGTTAGACTGTTCTAAGCAAGTGTGTTCGAGCCGCTGATACATTACGTGCTGTGACAACCCCAGATTACGTCCATCCTGAATTCTATTAATATTCATTTATTAATAATTTAGATCCTTAAAAGGCTACCAGCTACCAGCCTTTTTACTCTTTTGCAAGACTGTATTAATATTGATATTTCGATATAATATGCCGGCCCGACACCGTCAGTTGCTAATTTACTATACAATATGCACGTGGCATTCAATTTTTTTCTTTTTTTTTCAGTTTTTTTTCTGTGGCATCATCTTCAAGTTTTATGATATTAATAATAATAATAATAGAATATTTTTCTTCTCGAAGCAGTTCACTGAAGTTTTTTCTCTGAAAATTTTCAGCACGGTAGTAGTAAGACATTCTTGCGTTCTCGCTTGTCATTGTAAGTCTGGACTAAAGCCCGGGGGCGTGCGAGGAAATTACCAACCTACATTCACTTGAATAAAAACACTGCTGTCAATTAATCTCAAAATATTTCCTAGGTCAGGGAAGTTTACCAAAAGACTCTTATTTCCTAGGTCAGGGATTGGTCAATTCCAGTTTATTAATATTCAATATACTTGTTTCAGTGAAATGTTAATATTAATATTAATAATACTTGTCCCGGCCTTGCGGCGAAACAACACAAATTCCGACTGAGACAGGCTGGCATCAGTATGATCTGCGATTGAAGCCTACGGTTCAAGTCTCAGCTGAGACTCTAGTGGTCGTTAGAGCCCCCATCAACTTCAAAGCAGGTAAACTCATTCAGTTAATATTCAAGATTTTGAAGTCAGTGCTGTTTGCACAGAATTCAACGCCACGGTTTTTATTAATATCATTGTGACTCGATATGTAGCCTGAGGTCACGGTTTAGTTTTTCAGTGTATTATTGTAAAGGTATTGCTGTGTTCCAGAGTATGTTCTGAAGTTTGACGTATAAATAGTTTCACTTATGTATTATAAAAAACTCAAGTTTGACTTATATGAAAAGTTTGACCTATATAAAAAAGTTTGACGTGTCAAAGTTTCTATACTGTATAGGTCAAAGTTCAACTGTCGGAGGCTATATAGGTAAAAGTTTTATATATGTCACTTGAAACTTTCTTTATTGTTGAAAATGTAGCTAAAATGAATGTCGACAGTAATATTAAGTCAAGCAGGGTTTTCCAGGTTATCGGTAGTTAGTTGATCATGTTCTGTAAATAAAATTCCTACTACCAGGTAGTTAGTGACAAGTATTCTCTCATTAAAAGAACTGTGTTGCGTATCAATGATAAAACTTGAAAAAAGATAAATAAATTAAATTATTGCAATCACCGCCTCGCTCGTACTTATTTATATTAATATATCAATAATACCGTAGGCTTAGAACTGTGTTGCGTATTAATGATTAAACTTGAAAAAAGATAAATAAATTAATTAAATCATAGTAATGCAATCACCCGGCGCCTCACTCGTACTTATTTACATATCAATAATACCGTAGGCTGTATACAATCAACACGCTCAGCTTAAAGACTCAACTGACATTATTGTAATACAATAACTGCCAGCCAGGCCAACTTCGGGCAATCCGTCCCGAGACATGATCAATAATCATGGGAACGATAAGTTTCAGTGTTCAAGTGCGGTGGCGCCGCGCCGGCCAAATATTTCCTCCCGCCTGTCTGTCTGACCGGTCGATTGAGTTAATCTCGGTGTCCACCGGCAGAACCGGTTGATCAAGCTGCTGCAGTGACTCGTGACAAAACACTGAAGATGATTTAAGCTGATACTGTCTGTTTACCAAGACTACAGCCGGGCAAGAGCAACGTGGCCGAAAAGTGTGCCGAGCTTCATTGCCGGTCAGTAAATTCCCGTATCATTGATACAAGGTCAAACTCAGTCAGTCGTTTCAATCGCACTTCGCCTCACTGGCAGTCCCTGGCATGCCTATGACATATCCGAACTACGTGATGCGATCTGGCATTTCCCAGTGACTACTGGGTGCCAGACTGCCTTTGCATTTTTGGTTCAAACAATGTCTACAATTTCATTTGTCCATTTTCATGCAAAGATCAGTCAGTCAACATCGCGGTCAAAAAGGCTTAACGGCGCGGGACAGCAGCACTGAGGACGCGGCGAAGGCGGCCTCCAGTAGAGGAAGAACGGGGGGAAGTGGTAGAAGAAGAAGTGGTAGAGGAAGAAGCGGTAGTTGACCTGGGTCTGCTGGTTGTTGAAGACATGGGGGTAGAGGAAGACGCGCTAGTTGACATGGAATCGCTGGTGGAAGTCATGGGTCTGCTGGTTGATGAAGACATGGGGGTAGAGTAAGAAGCGCTAGTTGACATGGGACTGCTGGTGGAAGTCATGGGTCTGCTGGTTGATGAAGACCTGGGGGTAGAGGAAGAAGCGCTAGTTGACATGGGACTGCTGGTGGAAGTCATGGGTCTGCTGGTTGTCGAAGACATGGGATTGCGGGTGGACATGGGTTTGCTGGCGGTTGACATCGGTTGGGTAGACATGGGATCTTGGGTAGACATAGGTTCGTTCGTGGGCATGTTCTGGCCGTATTTCCTTCCATACTGCGTCATGAATTGCTCGTAGCTTGGCTTGTTGGACTGGTCTTTGTATCGGTTCTCGATGAACTTGGTGTAGATATCGTACATATCGGGGTTCTCTTGTTGAGGCATGTTGTTCTCCTGTTGATATCCCTTATCCTGTTGGTAATCCTGCCCGTGGTAATCCTGTCCGTCCTGCTGCTGGTACTCGTTCTTGTAAGAATCCTGCTGGCTGTAGCTATCCTGGCCCTTGCTGTAGCCCTTCTGTCCGTACGACTGGGACTCGCCGTAGCTGTGGATGCTGTACTGATCATTCTTGTAAGAATCCTGCTGGCTGTAGCTATCCTGGCCCTTGCTGTAGCCTTTTTGTCCGTACGAATCGGACTTGCCGTAGCCGTGGATGCTGTACTGATCGTTCTTGTAAGAATCCTGCTGGCTGTAGCTATCCTGGCCCTTGCTGTTGTAAGAATCCTGCTGGCTGTAGCTATCCTGGCCCTTGCTGTAGCCTTTCTGTCCGTACGACTGGGACTCGCCGTAGCCGTGGATGCTGTACTGATCATTCTTGTAAGAATCCTGCTGGCTGTAGCTATCCTGGCCCTTGCTGTTGTAAGAATCCTGCTGGCTGTAGCTATCCTGGCCCTTGCTGTAGTCCTTCTGTCCGTACGAATCGGACTGGCCGTAGCCGCGGATGCTGTAATGCATGTAAGAAGGCAAGGCGTAGCCCCACTGAGGTCGGTAGCTCTGCCCGCCATAATAGCCTTGGCCACCATAACGCTGACCAAAACGCGGCCTATTGTAGCGACGCCCATACATGGGCATCATGTACGAGGACTGGCGGTAGACAGGAGCGCGGTAGCCATACCCATAGCCTTGGGGTTCGTAGTTCTGTTGATACGCAGAGATTTGATACATGGGAGCGTCGTTCTGCTGCCCATACGAGTTCGAGTTCTGTCTCGAAATGTATCCCCAGCCACCTTGCTGTCTTGGGGGGAGTTCGGGCGCGTATGAGTCCTGTAAGGAAGGAGGAGGGGTATAGATTGAGTGAAATTGACACGCAAGGTAGAGAGAGAGAGAGAGAGAGAGAGAGAAAACAGAAATGACAGGCAGACAGACAAGACAGACAGGACAGACAGACAGACAAGAGGACAGACAGACAAGACGACAGACAAGACGACAGACAAGAGACAAGAGGACAGGACAGACAAGACAGACAGGACACACAGGACAGACAAGACAGACAAGACAACAGATAGAAGGACACAGACAGACAGGACAGACGGACAGGACAGACAGACAGACAGGACAGACAGACAGGACAGGACAGACAGACAGGACAGGACAGACAGACAGGACAGGCAGACAGGACAGGACAGACAGGACAGGACAGACAGGACAGGACAGACAATCGACAGTCAAGACAGACAGGACAGTACAGATACAAGAGATCGCCAGAGAAAATGCGCGCACAAAACTCAAACACTCACGCAACAGTGGACGCATACATGTAATGCACATCGAGTACCTGGTTGTAGCCTCCCAACGTGGTAGCAGCAATGGCAGAAACGATAAATGTCTTGCTCGACATACTGTCAGCGAACGTTTGTGGGTTTTGTAGAAAAGAAAATTTTGAGCTCCAAAACCAAAACACTCCTGGTTCGAAAACTTGAATGATGCACCCATTCAAGTTGTGGGCCATTCCCAGAAAATCGGAAAATGCCATTCTTCAGGCCTATATACTCGAAAAAGCCACTTTCTGATACCTGCCAAAACAATATTATTGAGATATGAAGCTCCAACTAAATACAGAGAGATGATCAGTGACACTGTATGAGTGAGCGTTAATTTGAGG
>WBZZ01001308.1:65000-147500 GCA_019918135.1 Paulinella micropora
GAGTAAGTCAAGTATCTAGTGGACGGTCTACTACGTGACAACAAGTTGGAAATATGATCCAGGAATCTATTCACAATCATTGAATGTCCAGTATTAATACAAATACAATATCTGATCAATAACAAGACAGTGTAAAATTATTAATATTAATACAAACTTCATTTATTCTCTGAAGTTTTGTATTAGTATTAATATTACTAGCGACATTCAAGAGGGGGAAGAAAAAGATAATATTTTTTTAAATTTTGAGAGTTTTTTAATTTTGGTTGGAGTATTGATTTTGGTTTAAAAATCTATTTTTGAGTCAGAATTTTTGTTTCTGTTGGAATCTCAATTGCTGCTTTTCCTTCATTTTGATAACTCAGCCTGCTTTGACTTTCAACTTCACCAGGCTACTCATGATCGTTGTTGTCAACTTATTCATGATCAACGATATTAATAATATTAATATTAATACTAATAATTCTCCAGCGGCGGTGCTGATTCCATGATTGAATTACCCGGCACTGTTTGAATGTGACTATTACTGATAACAATTTTCCGTCCGGTATTTCAACTCGAGTTCACACTGCATTGATGTAGTATTAATAGATGATTAATGTATCATACCGTAGGCTAGTACTACGTTTGATCATAGTAGTATTTATGTATTAATCATTCACTCATCATGATTAATCTCAATACAATAACTGTCGGCGAGGTCGTCTGACCTTGGCTGAGAGAACCTCCTCGTCCACGCTTACGACCTCGGTTCGTTTGGCGATGGCTCTCGTCGGCATCCGTTGTATCGTACAGCCTCGTGGTCGACAACGGTTGTCCAAAGCGGACACGCTTAGATGCCTGAGGTGAAGAAAGGGGGAGCGAATCAGGATTTGATGAGAGGGGGTGCAGGTAGGTTGCTGGTGGTCCTGAAGATAGAGTGAGAGAGAGGAGGAAAGCATGACATAGTCATAGCATAGAGATAAAGGCGCAAGACAAATTCAAATAACGCGCCATAGTGGTCAACAGTGGCCAAGGTGTAAAGGACAGCAGGCATGTCAACATTGGTAGTCTGGGAAAACCCAAAAGCCCCGGATTCTGACGTTTCCCGTGAACGTATGTGAAAGGGTTGAGCATTTGTGTAAGGGTGGGATACTTGATACTGTGACATAGTGGTGTACACATGAAAGAAAACGGAGAAGGAAGACATTGCTTACAGCAGTACTTTGCAAGAGTGGGAATAAAAGGGTATAGGTGTATAATACCTGTCGGTGGCCAAGTCGCCGGACCCCAAAGGTTGGCTGACCGTGCAGATAGGAAGGGACTAGGCTGGTAAGATGAATGAGAAGAACTAGATGAACTAGATGAAGGGTTGGACCCGGGGATATTGGACGAGCTGGTGGGAGGCAAAGTATTCTCATGAATCTCTTTGTCCTCCAGCGAGGTACCAGCGGTTACGGGCTCAGTTGGTGAGGATGGTGATTGCGGGCTACGGCTACGTCGATTGTCCTCGTCGGCTTCGGACTCGGACTCTTCGTTGTCAGATCGGTGTTGTTCCGCCAGAATCTGCATCTGGCTGATCGTGTCTCTCTGACCAGCAAGCTTTTTGCTTCTTCAGCAGCTGATTTAGCTTTGAGTACGACTTTAACATTCATTGCTTCATAAGCTTCTCCTTCTGTTCGGGGGAGAGTTGGTTGAAGTCGTTATACAAGTTAGCTAAGGCTGCATCAGTTGTAATGTGAACAGACGTCATGCTTTTCACTGGTGCAGGGGCGCCAGTATCGTCTTCGGATCCTTCTGAGGCAGAAGAGCCAGTTGGGTTGGAGGAGCTAGACGAGCTAGGCGAGCTCGACGAATGGGCAGGGACAAGACTAGCCTTCGGACGGTCATGGGACCCCTGGTGAGTTCCTCTGTCAATAGGGTCAGGTGAAGCAGTACGTTGTTTCTTCTTCTTCGGAATGCCCATGCTCGGTGTCCCGCTGTCGTTGTCAAGGTTCAAACGTCGTGCTGTGGCCCTCTGGTTAGGATCAATGGATTCGGTTGCAGGGCTGCCATAACCGGGTGCACCCACGGCAGGTGACGAGGACGCATCTGGGAGGCGTCCAAACCAAGCTCCAGTGCCTCTTTCTGCGCGGGCAGACGTTTGGGCAGCTAGAGGAGCATCGAAAACAGATTGGGAACCAGATAGGCGCGTGGAGTGTCTGGCGGGGACTTGACGAAAGTTGTCTTCAATAGCATGGTGAAACTGGTAGACATCCTCCAAGTGGTTTGTAACTGCGCCATAAATGAGTGTAACCATTTCACTGATTTCTCGGCAAGGAACATAGGATACCTCAAGATAACTTCGGACGGTGCTGAATAGCAATGATGACACTGAGTCTGCTAACCGCAGACGTGCAAAGGTGTTAGGCGTAAGCTTGGGGATATTGGTGTTCCGCGTTTCTTCCATAAACCGATGAGCCAGGTTCACCATCCACCTAGTATTCCAGAACAATTCGGGGTCTATGGCTCTCGCTAGCTGACCGGGGTTGGGTTCCTCTTGAGGGTGAGGATTCGATACACGGCAAAATTTGAGAATACGCGTACAGAACATTTCGTAAGCTTGCAACCCAAGTATGTTGCTGACGCACTGAAGGTACTCGTCATGGTTGGCACCCGTCATTGAGATTCGGGCAGGCCTTCCTGCTTCTACATCTTCGCAGAAATCTTCCCAGCTGTCGGGTCCCTCTCGGTCTTTCTGCGTTACGAATGTCTCACGAATGTACGGTATCTTTGCCGTGCCAATGCGTAGATACATGCTGCTGCCAACTTTCAAAATGTCGTCTGGACCAGACCAATTGATCTGTGCACGTCCACTCGATCGGTTAGGGGGGTTAAGACCGTTTGAGGATCGTCTCACACTCTTCCCCTTATCCGGTGAACGAACAGGTAAACGCGGTGGTTCCTCTCGGTAGTAGCGATCATCTAAACCGCGTTCCCCATAGGGCACACTATGTTGGTCTCGTCGGAAGTCCTCTCGTGCGCTTGGGCGGCGGTCTCGACTTCCTCTAGGGGAAGCAATGGCGGTCTCCTCTCCATTTGCCTTCGGCACATCGCATGGTAGGAAAAGTGAGGCACGGTATAATCACGTAAACGTTTTCTCAGTCATTCTCGTAACCTTGCTCGTAATCGTTTTCGTAATCATTCTCGTAATCATTCTCATAATCATTCTCGTAAAATAGATTTTTTTCGTAGTCTTTCGCATAATCGTTCTCGTAACCGTTCTCGTGGTCGTTATCGTAATCATTCTCACACCGTCAGAGCAAGCCAGTTGGAGTGACATGGAAATAAGAGACAACATACAACACTCATACCTGGTTCGTTCCATGTGGATGTTGTTCTTATTGGCCCTTGCTCTATAGCGCAGAAACAGAGGACATAACATAGGATGGACGACTGAAAGTGGTTTCGCACCTTGGTGGGGTTGACTGAGGCGAGGAGTTGCCTCTAAGCATTTTCGTTGCCTGGGAAATTTAGCGACTCTGATCCGTTGATAAACGACAGAGCCTAAATCACATTTATTAGTAAGAACGTATTGATGCAACGTGGGAGATTAGGGGACCGAGCAAAACTATGCTTCAGGGGCCCTGCTCCCTCCCTTGCAGTTCTGTTTCTAAGCAAGAAAACGCGTGGCAATGCAGACCCTGCCATGAAGTGATTCCGCACTAGTAAATTGGTAATAGTTACTAACCGCCTCAAAAAGACTAGAAAAATCTGGTACTGGGTGTGGAAAAGTGAATAAAATCACTGTACACTAATTAATACAAAAGAACAGACTTGAAAAGGTAAAATTTCATAATTATTAATAATAATAAGAACGTAAACTGATGACATCCTGTCCTCGTCGTAATCGGAAAAACAATGACTGAGGTCGGTTAGAACACATTCTTGAGAAAACATAAGATAGTGTCGGCGTGAATCACTACTTATTTCCGAAAGTGGCATGTGTAAAAATAGCCGTTACTCTCCCCCCTTCATAATACGAAAAGACGAAAACTCGCATAAATCTCACATAAAAATCACACAATACACCTCAATGAGCCCGTTACATACCACGTTCTGTGCCATTGGCAACGTCCTGCCATCCATTTCCTTGTGTTGGTCCCCCAGATTACGACCGTGTATCGGGAAACCGTCCATGGACAATCGCCGTTGTTCTCTCAAGTGTTCCAGCCGCATGTCGCACAATGCCACTATCTGATTTGGCGTCCATTCGTCCTCCGAATCGCTTTCCTCATCCGCTGTCTTAGGATCCCCCACCGCAAAAACCTCGCATGCCTCGTCAGCCGCTGCCTCTTCCGACAGCAGGACCTTCACCGCCGCAAAACTGCCGGCCGTCCATTCCCCCTCACTACCCGGGCTGTCATCCGTTGACCATTTCTCCATGTTGTATACTGGTGCGTTTTCCCCCGTCCCATACCGCACCGTATACCTTGCACAATCGATGGTTGTATTCATCCGCCTAAGCGCGGCCAAGTTCCACAACAGGCCACCTGTGTATGCTGGGACTACCCAAAACTTGTGCATGTATGACGAACCGTCCGCGAGCCGAAACGTCAACAGCATGGTGCCCGTGATTGGTGTCGATCCCGACACTCCGCTGACCCATCCCTGTGTGCGCCGCAGCGCCTTTTGATACCACAGCTGCCCCCCATACTTATCCTGAAAGTTTTTCCCCATCACACTAATCGCCGCCATTGTATCATTCCCAATGAGTTCATCCCCGCCTAGCTCGTCAATCGCCACCCTCGTGTAGGCTAAAGGGAAATCAGCTCGTTTAATTGAACTAACCAACCTTTCAGGACTCAAAGAACTAGTGTGCTCCGAAATCTTCTGATAAGTCTGGAGGAGACGTCGGTTGCGTACCCGTTCCTTCTCACCATCTCTCCAATTGAGTCCCGTATCCCCCTGAGGCCCCCGGCCCCCATCCTTATCCTTATCCTCCCTCTTCTGGTCTTTCCCTGCCTGTTCCTCTCCCTTATCCTCCTTACTGCCAGCCTTTCCCTGGGCCACCTTATTGCCCTCCTTGTTTAAATGCTCTTTATCCCTATCCTTTTTCTCTCCTTGTTCTTTCCCCGTCTCGTCCTCACGAGTCCGCACCTCTGCCTTCTGCCGTTTGTCGTGTGCCCTATCCCCCCTCCTATCTTCCCTTTCTCTTAACCGTTTCCTGGTCATTCCCCAGTCAGATCTATGGACTGTCGTTCTTCTTTGCCATCCGCCCTTAAGGGGCTGCCGTATCCCGCCCCGTCTATCCGACTGAGCATTGTTCGCTCCTGCCTTCGGCGGTCCCCTATCAGCCATGTAATTCCGCCTCGTATCCGCATATTCCATATGTATATGCTTCCCACCTGTTTTGCCAGTTCCCGTAATCACGACGTCGTCCGCGTCGTCACGCCGCCGCGGTCGCGCCTCTTCCTCCCTGGGCGTCCGCTTCTGTTCAAATATATCATGTTTCCGTTCGTATCTCTGTTCCATTTCCTCCACTGATGTAATCCTACCCGACGGCGTGGGTGTGGCCCCTCCCGCCGCCTCTCCGGTAATCCGCCGCTGCCCCTGAAATCGAAACCTGTCGATCCGGGTGCACATACGGGAAACTGTTGCCCGCTCCTTTGTTTCCTTCCCCCTCTTTCCCCTCTTTCCGTTCCCTCCTCTTCCCATCCTCTTTTACCTCAGTGGCCATGTCCGGCCTTGCCGCCGCCGAGCGATATGAGCCCCATCCTTCTCGTCCACGTCCTCCACCACGTGCTCGGTCGCCACCGCCACGTTGCCGTATCCCCGCCGCCGACAAGTATGATCCCTTGTCCTTGTGCTTCCAGTTGTATTTTTGGATGTTCGCCTCGTTGAATCGTTCCAAATCTTGCAGCTCATGTGGGTGAAACAGTTTCTCCAATCCCCCCAATTGCCACATGCCGTGCCTGATCGCCTCCTTCAGCTCCTTTATAGCCGCCTCCTGGTCCTCCTTCGAGCATTTGTCCAGCTCGTCGTGGTACAACGCCTCGTCGCCATGGATTTGGCATTGGCCTCTGATGCGCAAGAACCATATTCCGATTTGCCAATAGCACGATTTGCGCCAATGGCTGTGCACCTTCAGTGCTCGCCTCTCATATTTCGGTACTCCTGGTGCCCCACTGAGTAGATGATCCGGAGGATATCTTGCCTCTCCCGCCCTCAATTTCGGGTCCTTTGCCGCGTTCGTATAAAAGGCCGTCTATCCTCCTTGTTGGACGTCTGCCTCGTCCGCCCTCCGCCATATTTCCCCGCCCCCCGCGTGTATCGACCACCTTGTTGGCCTCTATTACCGCCGTTGCCTTCTCCATCCTGTCTTCCGCCTTGTTGTTGTCGCCCCGACGCCTTGGGCATCTTCGATCGTATCGCCGGATCCACCAACAATAACTTGATCGCCTTGACGTCTTCCTGATCCATCTTCCAGGACACCGGGTTGCTTTTGCCCTGCCGCTGCCGCCACTTTTCCTGGTTGTCGAGAGGTAGTGTCGGCAACTTCAGGCCCCGCTCAAGATTTCCGTCACGACGTGCTTAGTAGCTTGGTTCCGCCATAACCCGTGAGAATCAACGGGTATACCCCTTTTTCGTCGTTGATCAAGCACGTATCCATGACCTCTTGGAATAAGGTCGGTAAGGATACCCTGGCCGCCACCTTCCGTTGTATCACCCCCCTTGCCTGCAGTTCTTCCTCCGCATCCGTGAGAGCCACAAATCCAAAGACCTCGCCAAAGACGTAATGAATAACGTCCACCATTTGCCAGTGTGCTCTGTCCACATTCCCATTGACCTGTGCGTCAAAGACATCCTTACACACCTGCTGGTCTGACAGCTTCTGGTTCGCCCCCCGTATCCCCAGGACGTCTGCCAACATGAAGCAGATAGACTCGAGATCCTTGCCACTCTGTGCCCCACGCAACTGACTTTTGAACTGTACCGCAAACTGACGCATCATGTTCATATAACTCCTATCCTCCGCCTTCCCCTGGTCGATGCCCCCGTATCCCCTCTTCGCCAACTCCGTGTCATTCCTCAGCTCCTTTATGATCTTGTCCCTCTTCTCCCATCCCTGGACGGACCCCTTTGAGGAGCCACTCGCCCAACCCGTAGGCCTCACCTCTTCCTTACCCTCCGACTCCTCGTCCGCCGAATCGTCATCCGACCCCGAGCTCCCCGAGCCCTTTTTCTTCTTCGCCTTCTTTTTCTTTTTCTTATTCTTCTTCTTTTTCTTTTCCGGTGAGGAGGCCTCCATGTCCTCCGACAGTTTCAGCCGAAGCCTTATCCAGGCCACCCATCCATCCACACACCCCCGAATCAACGACAGGTGGTATACCCACATCCTCAACCCTGTCACCGTCGCCGCCTTGACCGCATCATCCATTTGTGCCCATCCAGTCGCGTTGGTCAAAAGTTTGCCAAGTGCCGATCGTGGATCCTTGAGGTGCCCCATAGCATCCATCGCATCGTTGTACTGCTTCATAGCCTCCGTGAAGAAACCCGCATACTGTCGCACCTCGTCAGCCCATTTCTGGTTCGCCGTCTCCAACCATGTCACTAGGTCGTCTATCGGGTTCAGCATCATCTTCTTATTCCAACCCGAGAATGCCGCCGAAACCTTAGTGTCCTGCTGTCTGATGGCTAGCACCAGCCGCTCACAGGCCTTCGAGAGCTCCTCCACCTTTCCTTCGCTAATAATTTCCCCGGCCTCCATTATAGGTGGTATGGTGTAAGCCGGCAAAGCCTTCGCCGAGACTTGCGCCCTGTGGTGCCCCACCGCCACCGCCAAAGCCTCTGCCATGATGGCCAACACCCCTGTCTTGATCCCCGGTCCCCAATGAGGCCTCCCTGCCGAAAGCACCCAGTTGTTCCAATTGGAGATGCTGTCCTTGATGTTGCCATCTAATGACTCCGTCGTCCAAAGCTTGAGCGAATCCCGGCTCAGTTGTTTGTATATTTCAATGGCTGATGGACTGGTCTGAATCAGCTCGAGGAAATAGTCGGACATGATTGGCGGATTCCGCTCGTATACCAAAGGAGCCATCTGCGCTGCCCCCTGTTGCTCCACCTCCCCTCCCACCTTCATAGGTGTAATGTCCCTCCGCTTGGTCGGCGTGAACATGATCGGTAGCACTGGCAGCGGTATCGCGCCCGGTGGTTCTTCCGCCATTCGTCGTGACTAACGTAGAAGGGACAGATTGATAATAATAAAACCCAAACCCATATATACATGTTCCTTTTCAAATATGTTTCCCATCACTTTGTCCACATCCCTTTGCATCCAGGTATCGCCCGCCTCTTTGCCCCACTTATTCGTTTCCGTTCCCCCCCCCCCCCCCCCCCCCCCCCGTCTGTTACATGCTGGACTGTACCAGCACGTCCCTATCCAATTCCTCCATCCATTCCATCATCTCCTCCGCAGTCTCCCGTTGGACCCAAGACCCCCTGTCTTATTCTCGGTTAGACCTCTCCTCCTCTTCCTCATCCGTTGTCTCGTCCTCCATATCCTCTTTTTCTTTCTTCCCCCACTTCATTGCCAACTCCTGTATGTGCCTTATCTCCCTTTTTGCCTCCAAGGCTGTCATTCATTCCTTCGTTTCCTCCGACTGCCACTCATTGTCCTCTACACTCCCCTGCGTCTGTTCCTTAGTCCATTTCATCATTAACCGAATTACATACTGTTTCCACTGTGCAGGATGCTCGTCATGCCATTTGGCCTCCCAAGCCTTAGCCTCTGCCACTGTGCCCTTGAGCGCAGTTTCCACCGACAAGATAACGTCCTGTATCATGTCTCCCAGCTTCCTTTCCACCTCTTGAATACGTGTATATTGTCCCCGTGCCTCCTCGGATTCCTTGAAATGCTTCCAACAAGGCTCCCTCATCTCAACCGGCATCGTACTCGTTCGCTTCTCCCATCTCTTCCTTATAATTTCCCACCTTGCCTCCTCTACCACCTCCTTCCGCCGTTGTGCCCGTTCCTGTCCCTGTTCCCATGCCTGGGCCAGTGCTGTAACTTGACTCCCCGAGTCATGATCTGAGTCCTCCCTTATTTCTTGTTCCACCATCAACTCTCCTTCTATCTCCTCGTCTTCCGCCTTCCTCCTCACCTCCCTCGCCATCTTCAGTTCCTGTGTCACCCTTTCCACCTCCTCATCCACTGCCATTTCCTCCATCTGAGTGTGACTTGTTGCCTCTCTTCCCAGCTCTATGTCCGTCCTCCCTGTTGCCCTCTCTTTGTTGTCCTTTTGTGTCCACTGGTTTCTGTCCTCCCGCAACTGTTTAAGCCACTCCTGTGTCTCGTCACTGTCCCAATCGTTGTCCGGTGCATGATTCTCCACCCTCTCGATTATTCCTCGTATTCGCAATGGTTCGACGAAAAGTGTCCAACTGTCCTTTCCCCTTCCTTGGAGAGTTTGCAACCATTTCTTGGCATGTGCTGCCTTCCCCCGTGGCGCAAACCCACGCCGTATGTACCCTTTCCGCCACCCATTTCCCCCCCACCTTCGTCAACAAGGCCAGAAAAACATACTGGTTCCTCGCCTCCTTCGACTTAGCGAATAGTCTCCCCGCTCCCTAAACCACCGCCATCTTAACTCCCATAGTTTCCTAATTGTCATCCACGTTTTATCCCCCGTTATCCGTTCCGTGTGCAAAATTGCCTCCACCCGTTCACTCCACTCTTCACCCATCTCCTCTATGAACTGCCGTGCCTCCTCGTCCACCTTTAATTCCATCCGCCTAACTAGTCCCCACTGTTGGTCCCCCTCCGTCAGCTCCAACCTTAGCTCCCGTTCGCTTATCCTCTGACGTGTCTAACGTAGAAGCATGTGCCATGTTGTCTAGTATCCCTCACTCCTCCTTTTTTGCCTTCTTGTTTGGCTTGTCCCCCTCCTTGTCTCCTAGCCCTCTTTCTCGTTTCTCCTTCTTCCATGCCTCTCTGGCTTCCTTCCATTCTTGTGTGACCATATATCTCGTTCTCCTCATCCTAACCGCATTTCCGATCGCTCTCTTCAAACCGCATAATTCCCCCTCCTCCGTCTCTTCCTCCCATGTCTTTCTCCACAACTCCGGCGTCTCCTTCTCTCCCTCGTCCTCGTCTTCCTCCTTCCCCTCGTCCTCATCTTCCTCCTTCCCCTCGTTCTCGTCTTCCTCCTTCCCCTTGTCCCCTTTTTCCTCCTTGCCTGTCTTTCCCTGATCTTCATCCTCCATCATATTGTCGTAAACCTAACGTAGATATATTTTCCTGTATCATCTAACTCATGTTTCCCCTAATCCCCCCATCCTCCGCTCCTCCCAAGACAGGTTAAAATGCACGAAGTTCTGCAAGAAAAATCCAACACTTTTGAAAATTATTGGTTCCTTCATAAAAACAAAAGATTATATGTTATTTTAATAATATTTTAAAAAATTAAAAAAAAATTGAATTTCTAACCGTTACAACTGCTTTTTAACGGTTTTGTAAGGATTTTGTGGGATTTTTGCAATCTATTTGTTCTTTCTTGGTTTTCATTGAAAACAACTACACTTTATATTCTTTTACATCAGAATAATATAATTTATCATAATTTTTCAAAAACATTCAAAAATATTCAAATTTGTAACAGTTACATAACCGTTTTGAACGTTGTATCATATATTGTTGATTTTTTGTAATCTATTTGTTCTTTCTTGGTTTCATTGAAAACAACTAGACTTTATATTATTTTACATCAGAATAATATACTTTATCATAATTTTTCAAAAATATTTTTAAAAAATTCAAATTTGTAACCGTTACATAACCGTTTCGAACTTGAAAAGGTACATTGTTGATTTTTGTGTAAATTTCAGTAGTGTAACAAGTCACGTTACGTAAGTAGTTTTGATACGGAAACATTTAATAATGTTCTTTAATATTATTTAAATTAAATTCAAATTCAATTTCAAGTTCAAATTCAAGTTTTTGAATCAAAAATGACTTGAATGATTTTATCGAAGTCGACGTGTACGTTCCTGTCTCTGCCTGCCTCTTCTGGCACTACGTGGTGGCGGCAGCGGCCGAGGAGCAATTGGTGGTAAGCCAAGCTCAACAGGCCACCAATACTTCTTACCACCGGCTAAAGTATTAAGGATAGTTCTGCCCTTTGCTTCAGTGGTAAAGCGATAGTCAAAGCTATTTTCGCTACGCAGTTTCTTGATTTTCAAAAGTCCAGGAGTGGTAGTGACCTCAAAATGATGATACCAACCGAGATCATCAATACCATTCACAGGATGACGGTATTTTTCTTCTCGATTGAGTACATATGAAAAAAAATGAGGTTCGGAATTTGAAAGTTTGGTTCGGATTAACCAACCCATATCTCTGGCGGTTGTCCAAATCCAATCTTCATGGAAGGCCATCCAGGCTACCATTTGCGCTATTTTGCCTGCGTGTGAATCGCAGAGCCCCTTTCCATGATTGGAGGGGTAAAAATTCCAAGCAAAATATTGTAACCAAGGATGCTTCACACGAACAAGGCTAGCCTCCGCAAGTGAATATCTTTGCTTGAAATGTTTACGACCTCCGTCAGACCATTAAATGACTTTTGTTTTTCCAAGCGGCTTGATGACATCATTAAGGATATCATGTTGCCATTGTCGAAAAAAAAAGAAATCATTGATTGCTCCTTTATCTTGATGATGTGGGAGTGTGTCAACATATTTCCTCTTAATACCCCCCCTCCCATCACTCATAAGCAAGACAGCAATGCAATCATTCACATCTTCTGTCTCCCCCCCACCTACGCTCATATTCGAAAAATCACACTATCAAAACATAAGAAATGTCCGTTCGGACTAATTCTAAGTCGTCATCAAAACATTTCGCGTTTTCCTTTGCTTTGAAATGGTGTTCAGTTTTTTCGACTACTCGTTCCAACTTTTTCTGCTTTTGCTCTTCCTGATCGAGCTCGCTCCTACCTTCTTGTTCCTGCAGCTCAATAAGCCTAGCTACTTTTTGCTTGTACTGTCTGCAATCAGGGCACTTTCCCCACACCTTAGAACAGCGAGACTCCACCCAATATTGGGCATGAAGTCGACTCCACTCTGAGCGTAGTGGAGGGCGGACCATTACTTGCAGTTGCGAGTGAGGGTAGATAAGGAACTTACCGAATTGTTTGTTCCAAAAACAGCGCGCTTGATCTAATTTCATATCCTGAGCACGCTGCCTTGGATTTAGGTACGGGTTCCTGTTAATTGCAAATGTAATATATTTGCCATAAAATTTTTTATTTAATTAATATTATTAATACAAATCTTGACTGCCAACGGAGAGTTACAACTTCACGTCAGTCTTTAAAATACAAGACTGACATGAAATTGTAGCTTAAAAAGGGAGGGCCAACCCTTGGCCCTCCCGGGGTGTGTGTGTTGCGGGGGGGGGGGGGGGGGGGTACCGTTCAACGTGCGGACATTGACCCCCTAGGCCACAATTACCACAATCACTATCGGCAGGGACACGACGTTGAAGCGTCAGGATACTATCCCTCATAAGGGAACGCCACCATAACTAAAAAACATAAAAGCCTGCCCGACTTTTCTGATCATATTTCAAAAAAGATAAATTCCGCTGAAGGCGTTTTGGCTGATCGCCAAACTTTGCGCTGATTTGGAACTGGTGCGGTTGAGCATTCGGCCTCGCCTTCCTTGCGATCACCAACGCCCCCCCCCTGCAGACATGGGCCCTGCTGCTGATATGGTAGGTCGGCGGCGAACATCCTTCACATTTCCAAATCCCCACCTCCCCCGCCTCGTAAGCCACTTCAAGCTGAGCCTGACTGCGCCTCAACTTTTGCTTTGCCTCGTGGGTGTAGGGATCCCCCTTCTTGACAGCTGCAGAGATAGCCTAAGTAAAGTATGTGAGAGTATGTATGTAAGTATGTATGAAAAAAGAGAGACAGAGAGAGACAGAGAGACAGAGAGAGAGAGAGAGAGAGAGAGAGAGAGAGAGAGCTAAGAGAAAGAGAGAGAAAGAGAGATAGAAAGAAAAAGAAAGGAAGCAACACAAAAAAGAGAGAGAGAGAGAGAGAGAGACCGGCAGAACTTGTTTCCAGTATATGGGAAAGCTGGCGTAGTCGTCGTACACCTTGCTCTGGGTGACGTACTCGACGAATTCGCGACCACTCCTTACGTGCCGATCAAGAGACGGATGAAACTTACTTAAATAAAACTCAACCCCGTAACTGTCCATGCCCAACTTATTACAAAGTGGATCAAAACCGACGCGGGTGCTTGCGAAACTCATTCCTGCAAAGGCATGCAACGCCGCCAGACTGGGCAGACCCAGCCATTTACACGACACGTCCGAGAGCGCATGAAATTGCTGTACTTCCCCAAGCAAAGCTCGAACATGGGGGGGGCACAGACGCAGGCGTAACAGAAGGAAGGTGAGCTGTATCCTCCATAATTATGACAAGAACTGCCAAACCCCATTTAGCAAGCTCCATTAAAGGAGATTCCTCCGAAAATTTTGCTACCTCATCCCCAAGGGACTCTAACACAGACTCAAATGCGGAAAGCTTGGCAGACAGATTGGGTGGGGGCCTGGTGTCCTTCTTCTCTGCCTCCACGAACTCAACCTGCAACCCATGCTTGACATCATCCCGCTGCTGGGCAACCACCAAACAACGCCCTGAATGGATCCGCAATGGCTCTGAGGCAGGAGCCGCCTCGGAGGAAGCGGAAGATGACGCAGAACTCGCGGGCGAGGAAAAAACAATTTCCTGATTTTGCACCGCCAATCCAAGAAGTTGCCTTGCCTGCAGAAACAAAAACAAGATAATCAATGAAAACAGAAACAAACACGCAACACGTTTTTTTATTAAATGAAACAAAACAAAACAAACTTAGCTTCATATCTGCGCTCCTCCGCCTCGATTTCTCGGCAAGTATGGCGGCGTTTTTTGACCATGTCGGTCTGCAAAGACAGCAACAGAAAAGAAAAAAAGGGGGGCCAATAAAGAGAAGACATTCAGCAAACACAAATCTATACACAAAAAAAGACTGAGAGAACAGTAGCAAAAAGATACAGGACATGACAAAGGCGCACAGCAACGACAACAAATCGTGTTTTGCACCACCCAACAACCCGCCCAACAAAAAGGAAGTGACAGTTGTCCGTCGCTGGCCCGTTTCTCGGTCCATCGGCCGGACCACTGGAAAATTACGCAGTTTATGGTTCGGCAAACCAAAAAAAAGAGCGGTTAGGCGCCAAAAACAACCAGACCCAAACAACTCTGTTTTTTTGCTTTTTGTTGTCCTTGTCAAACAGAACTCGAGAGTCTTGAGAGGACGCCAGCAAGCTGATCAGTATGTCAGGAAGTCAGTCAAGTGAGACTGGGAACCAAGCGCCAGCCAGCTCTTCCGAAGGTCAAGAGTGTAAGTCTTGAACCGCTTGGCTTTTCTGAAACTTTTACTTGCTTTTTTTTTTTACTGTTTGTTTTTTGTTTTCATGGCAGCAACCACAGACGCGGCATTGGCGGGTGTGGACGCGCAGCGTCACCACATCAACGACGCATTTTCCGCGACCAGCAGCAGTGCAGAGGGGGCAGACAAGAAGGTTTCATTGGTCATGAAAAACCATTTCTGTCCCCGTGGCACAGTCGTGTTGAAGCTGGACTCCAACGGTGAACGACAGCAACAGCTCTCTGCGTTGCTCGGCCTCACGCCCGACCTGTATGCTTTGGACATGGGGCCTGTGCACAACGGTGCAACCACCATGAAGGTCTCGGCTCTCTCTCTCTCTCTCTCTCTCTCTCTCTTCTTCTTCTTCTTCTTCTCGTCTCTCTTGTCTTTCTTCTTCTCTCTCTGTCTGTCTCTCTCTCTCTCTCTCTCTGTCTCTCTCTCTCTCTCTCTCTGTCGTTACTGACAATTTCGAAGAGGACAGGACTGCAACCTTAAATCCTGCTCCCTTCGAAATTGCCACTGGTTGACTTGAAAGTCAGGTCTCTCTCTCTCTCTCTCTCTCTCTCTCTTTCTCTCTTTCTCTCTCTCTCTCTCTCTCTCTCTCCTCTCTCTCTTTCTCTCTCTCTCTCTCATCTGTCATTGTCTTTTGTTGTAGCTGTCCTTCGTGCATCCCGACGACACGAAGTCTTTCCGTCCTGGTCGGTCTAATGGAACAGGCTTGCGCAAATGGAAATGGGCAGAGGAAGGATCAGAAATGAAAGAGGGCAGTGCAGGGGCAGATAGGTGGTGATGCTGCAAGGTTTTTGGTTAAATGATGTCTTCATTCCGGTGGGGGGGTGGTTTTATTTCATTCGATCTGTCACCAAAGTGGGCTCAGTGGAGGAGCAACTCAGTCACAAGGATACGGCTGTGGGGCTGGGGGTGTTGTTGGCAGTTGTCAAGACGGTTGTTGGTAAACGTTACTATCCACATATTGTGTTTTGCTACCAAAACAGCAGAATGGAAAAAAGGGTTCTTCGGGCCACTCAGGATTGGATTCATGGTCCTGTCCCCATCGAGTTTCAAAACATCCTTAATGCGGATAAAACCCTTGTTATCCCTTTCACTAAGGAGAGCAAATTGGTTGCGGATGCGCTGGTGAAAAGCCTGGCGAAGCTCTTTCAAAAGTCAGAGCAGCAGTTGGGAGCTAAGTCTATCACTGAGTCCGTGACAGGTGAGCTTTCTGACGAAGAGTCAGTGGTTGCGCGAACCAGCGTCGATACAAACACCCAGGAGCTTTACCAAAAAATCACTGAGCTGAAAGGGCGACTTGTGTCCTCAGAAGCAAAAGTTAAGCAATTGCAGGATGAGCTCGACCAACGTGCCGCAAATGTAAAAGAAACCATAAAAAAGGTTGACGACAGCATAAAGCTGCTCGGTGAGGAAAAGGCGTATAGGCTCAAAGCGGAAAAAGAAAACGCCCAGCTCCACACCGATCAGAAAAAGTTGAACCAAACCATCCAGGACCTCCGCACGGAACGGGAGGAAAAGGAGTTGGAAAGAATCAAAGAGAAAAAGGAGTGGGCTCAGTCGCTCGCTGACGAGGAAGCTAAGTTTCTTAACATGCAGCGGGTTCTTATGCTTTTTGTTTTGTGTTTATGTGCTTGCAAATGGTTGTTTTTGTAGTCAAACACTCGTAACAAGGCCGGTAATAAAACCTTGAAGCAGGTTGGTTGTTGTCGGGACAGCTGCTCAGTAACATGTTTGTTTGTGTAGGATATCGCCGATCTGAAGCGTGAGGTGGCGGAGGCTAAGCGTCAAAAAGTGACTTTGTCGGCGGAGGTGGAGTCTGTGCAGTCGCAGCTCTCCGAGAGCGAGTCAACTGTGAAGGAGTTGACCAACGCGCTTGAATTGACCAAGGAAAATTCCAGCGAGTTGCGGAAAAAATACAAGGCAGTCAAAGAAGAGCTGGAATCGCTAAGGGCGCAGCGAGATGCGCTTAAAATCCGCCCAGGTAAACACAATCATTGCTTCTATCATTGTCTATTATTATTATTATTATTATTATTATTATTATTATTATTATTATTATTATTATTATTATTATTATTATTATTATTATTATTATTATTATTATTATTATTATTATTATTATTATTATTATTATTATTATTATTATCATTATTATTATTATTATTATTATTATTATTATTATTATTATTATTTGCAGCTTACAGCTACGAGGCCCACAAGAAGAGCAAGCATCATGCACCGTCATCTCCTTCACCTTCCTCTTCTGAGCCTAGCTCGCCTCGCAAAACTAAGAAACGTAAAAGCAAAGGAAAGAAGCCAAAATACGTTAGCAGTGACAGCTCTAGTGATGAAGAGGGGAGAAAGAAAGAAAGCCCTGCCAAAGCAAAAAAAACACAAAAAATGTAAGCATGACTGAACTGACATGAAGTTGTAGTAATTTTCGACCTTAATATTAAGTTAATACTTGCTACAGTTTTACCATTAAAAATTATTGTTACTGCTTTTGAATTGTGTTAGAACTGAACATTAAAATGGTCGGCCATGGTTCAATTTCGGATCTGAATTGAAGGATAAGTTTCGACTAACAATATTGTTTAATTTATTTATCTTTTGTGCTTGTTGCTTGCTGCATGAGCTAACAAGCTTTTGAGGCACGACCAGTACTTACCTTTAATAAATTGACTGTCAAACTTGTACGTTTATTAACCGCTAATATTCAAAGTTCGGATATGTAATATTAATGTTTTGAAAAATACATTAAATATAAAATGAATTCAATTATATTAATATATTACATTTTATTTTGACAAATTTTAATAATACAAAACGATTCCTAGTCGTTAATAAAAGTGTAAAAACCTTAGAGTTGTGACTCGAAAAATGTCGTTCTATGAAACACAACTTTCAAGTTAGTAATCAAGTTGAATTTGAAATTGAATTTAAATTTAATTTAATAATGTTATTAATATTAATAAAAAACATTATTAAATGTTTCTGTATCAAAACTACTTACGTAACGTGACTTGTTACACTACTGAAATTTACACAAAAAATCAACAATGTACCTTTTCAAGTTCGAAACGGTCATGTAACGGTTACAAATTTGAATTTTTTAAAAATATTTTTGAAAAATTATGATAAAGTATATTATTCTGATGTAAAAGAATATAAAGTCTAGTTGTTTTCAATGAAAACCAAGAAAGAACAAATAGATTACAAAAAATCAACAATATATGATACAACGTTCGAAACGGTTATGTAACTGTTACAAATTTGAATATTTTTGAATGTTTTTGAAAAATTATGATAAATTATATTATTCTGATGTAAAAGAATATAAAGTGTAGTTGTTTTCAATGAAAACCAAGAAAGAACAAATAGATTACAAAAATCCCACAAAATCCTTACAAAACCGTTAAAAATCAGTTGTAACGGTTAGAAATTCAATTTTTTTTTAATTTTTTAAAATATTATTAAAATAACATATAATCTTTTGTTTTTATGAAGGAACCAATAATTTTCAAAAGTGTTGGATTTTTCTTGCAGAACTTCGTGCATTTTAACCTGTCAAGCCTCCCACTCTACGCACTTAGTGCGAAGAAGGAAAATAAGGACTTGAAGGGTACTGATATGGCCGATATGGGCAGTATTCCATTCTTGGTAAAAAGTCCGCAAAACCCCTTGAAAAGGGAGACCATCTTTGCCTTGCCCACTCCCAAGGTCGCCCACCGTAAATACCGCGAGTTTCCACTTGAGTTTTGCGCCATGATGTCCCCCTCGTTTCTGTCCTCTTTCACCATGTCCCTCGTGTCTTTTTCCAAACCAACTCCACTATTTGTTTCTCCCATGTTCCCTTTTGGTTCCCGCCACCTTCCATCCTCCATACGTGTTTGACTGTGGGCATATTCCGTCCCCTCTTAGCCATTCCTCCTACTTGCTTGTTACCTCCTTGCAACCTCGTTCCCCTTTGTTGTCCTCCTTCCATATAAACCCAGCCATTCGTCGTGCCATATCAATGCTTGTTCCCCCAAGCCCCCAAATCCACTTTGTTGTCTTCCTAGGGTGACATGTTGCCCCATGTCTGTGACTCTTTGACACGACATCCCCCTATGTGTCTGTGAGTACCACCCACTTTGCCATGTTATTCCTATGTCTCCACTCCATCAATCATCGTGAAAACATGCTACCATATTGCCACAATCCACAGCAAACACAGAACAAATGTTTGCACTGAGTTGTCCTTACGGTTTTGAGAGAAAACATGACATGTGTGGAGTGTCCCCGTGACATGTATGTACAGCAACCCTTGCTCATCACTCGAAAAACCCCAAAACATGCAAAGAACGCATGCACCACACTCCTTGCATATATGTGCATTCAAGGTAATCTTATGCCATAATAAATTCCGAGTTTCCATGTCAAATCATTTCCCGCCACCTGATGTATGTGTGTTTGACACAGCAACCCTTGCTTATCCACGAAAAAACACGAGAACCCAAGACGAACACAAGAAATGCATGCCCCATGCATAGATTCATCCACGAACAACCAAAAACCATCAACAACCATCAAGTTCCATTCCAATAAACATGTCGCAAACCTCGAATCTGTGCCGATTTTCTCAAGTCATAGAAGACACAACAATTTCCGAGGAACGAGGAAAATTTCCTACCCCGTAAACTATGTTTTTATTAGCGACTCCAATGTTACCGAGACCAAATATTTAATAATATAATAACTGTCTAACGACTTGTAGAATGAGGAATACCTAACGTAGAAGGGACTCCGTACTCTCCAAGCCAAGGTAAACCGACAGACCGGAACATAGAGTAATGCCATTATATACCGGATGGGCCGGCACATCTGAAAGGAGTCGGTAAAGGTTCCACGATGGGTAGCTTCCCAAAGGTTATGAGCCTTGGAACTGAGAAAACAATGGGTTTAAAGCAAGAGTACATCCCGCAGTTGGATGGTACCACTCGGAATTATTCCGACTTCCGTTACAAGCTAGTGAACTATGCAAAGGGCATCAGTGCCTGGCATAGTGAGTGCGTTACGCTGGCATTTGATGACCCAGCAAAGGCAAAGGTTAAATATCCTTACGACCCAGTCAAAGCACTGGAGATTGAGGAGAGGGAGTTGCCTGATGAACCTGACTCAGAGGATACCCCTGATGTAGACACTGACGATGAAGGTAGTGCGTCAGACGCTGGTAGACAGAGACCCAAAACGCTGAAGAAAGACGAAGGCAAGACACCCTCTGACGACAGACCGAAGGATTGGGCTAAGCTCACTGACGAACAAAAGAAAAACTGGAGAGAGAAAAGAGCAAAGAAGATGAAGCATGAGAAACGAAGACACACACACACACTCAGAGTGAAAGTAGTACAGAAAGAACTTGAAGAAGCATTATGAACGCATGCGAACACTACAACTCATTCTGTCTGTTGCTTTTTCTCATCCTGTTGTCGTTCGATATTTGCATACTAAGACAATCACAGGACCGATAGAGCTGATAGAGGCAGTGCGTGCCAAGTTCGGTTCAATCTCCGGGGTCAACACGAACATAAAAGCGCAAATTTTCGAGAACATGTATCCAAAACCCGGACAAAATGTTGATGCATGGTTGAATGATTATATTGCAATCAAGGGAGGAGTAGAAAGTCACAGAACTCACCCATTCGACGAAGACGACCTTAAGAGCCCTGCTTGCTAAGCTCGCAAAACACCCAGCATACGGAGAGAACTTCAAAGCACTCTACTTCAACCTACTCACCAACCTCAGACCAGGATTTGACGACTTAGTTGACAGCGCGAGAGACACATGGGCGTTGTGGAGAAAGGATAAGTGGAGAGGGGAAGAGAGGAAGGAGAGACCTGAAAAGAGACCTGAAAAGCCCACGAGGCAGAAGAGGGAGACAAACCTCTTAGCAGGAGATAAGGGAGATGAGGACGAAGGGGGTAAGGGCAAGTTCAGAAAATTCAAGAAGAAGGAAGAATGGTGGCTCAAAGTCACCTGTCACGAGTGCAATGAGAAAGGCCATACCAAGAAGTATTGCCCAGCAAAGAAACCCCGTAAGAAAAGTCAAGCGAGTGAAGACAAGAACGATAACAAAAAGAAAAAGGGAAAACCTCACACCAATAAGCACAAGAAGTCTCTCAAAGACAAAGACATGAACCTCATAAGAGAGGAAGAAGAAGAGGGGGACACAGAGACTGACAGTGACGCTTTGCTCGTCTTCATGGGGGGGATGTCCTAGACGACCCTGGGGAAACCCCTGACGAAGAAAGAGACAGGGAGAGAGCGAATGTCGAGTCTGGGGAACCTCAGATTGAGCCAGGTGTTCGTCCCCTGCGACAAATAGGAGTAACGGAGGGAGTCCCTCCGCCACACCCATCTCACGCTCTCAGAGTCAGCTAACTAGGGACACCTCCACAAACACCCCACAGCGTCAAAACACAGTCCCCAAATGACCTCTGAAAACAATTGAGAGGTATAGTAAAGAGAGGCCGAGGTCCCTTAAATGTCATGGCAAAAACAAAAAGAACAGTTCTTGTCAAAATTGAGAAAGACAGAAAGGGTCCAAATGCTCTGCAAGCTTCAAGGTTGATATATGGTCTATTTTGCGGTTATCATGCAAAGAAACAGGACAAAGAGTATGCTCTTCTTGACTTAGCTGCCAGCCCAGACCTCCGTCCCCCCAAGTCCCTCACTATCCTGATGAGAGTGGTTTGCGTGAGGATGCGAGAGCGAGAGGAACAGTCATACCACACAACCTCACTACCACATTCACCAACCAATCTCCACAGAGGGAGGGAGAGAATAAGCAAAAGGAAGTGAAAAAGGAAGTGAGGGGGAGCAGGCGTGTAGAGACATCACCACAAAAACACACCTCCACCACACAAACACCTCACACCGCATCACCCACTCATGTCACGCAAACAGATGACACACCTACGCAAAGAGAGAGCAGTGAGGAAGAAGAAGGAGAGGAAGAGATGGAGGAGTCATACTATAACAGAGACAATGACTCTAGATGTTCAGATGAGATCATGCATGACATGGCAATGGCATCATGCTTAGATGATAGTGATGTTGACCCGGAATTTCTAACATTTACACGGAAGGGCATTGTTAAGAAATATTTTTTGAAAAACACGGCATTATCAAGAAGCTTAAGACTCACGCTAAGAGTGGGAGTCCGGCATCTGCCGGACTACCCAGTGCTGCCGTAGGGACCGGGGAGGCCAAGGGGAAGAAGCGTGAAGGCGCAGCGGCACAAACAGGTCCAAACCTCAAACCCTACCACACACCAACACGCCACCCATCATCACTTTCAACGACAGAGAACAGCTCGCTCAACAACTCACAACAACATGCATCAGAGAAAGCAGTGGTGAGGTGAAAAGAGTGAGTGAAGGGAAGTTAGTGATAGATGAGTTCTTGACAGATGTGGTGAGAGCAATAGAGGGAGTGTATATTGCACACGCTGCACGCACAACACTATCCCCGCTAACACAAACCCAAAGCAGCAACACCACACAACCATCAGCACCATCACAACACAAGGACATGTACAGCAAACAGAACTACGCACTAGTGTTAGATGGGGAAGGGGGGCGAGACAGAAAAAGTACGATAATTCAGGATAGCGGGTCGTCACGAGACATAGCATGCAACCCTGAAATCTTACACGACATTAAGTCCGTTCCCCCTGTCAAGCTAATTACAGGTAATGGAGAGTGTGAGATAGGACAGGAGGGGACGGCAAGAGTGACGCGCATAAATGGACACGGTAGGCCAATTACGGTGTCAAGGCCAATGCTCCTTGACGCCAGGTTACCCGTGAATATTGCCTCAACCGGCAGGATGGATAATACCCATCACCGGTCAATCATTCACCAAAACGGACAGCTAGTCATACTCAAACACCCCATAAGTTAGAGGAGAGAGACGTACTGGTGAGAGGTAGGCTCATGTCAACCCTTCTTTACAGATGGGACGATGAATTTGACACCCCATTGGACATAAATGAGCGTTATGAACCCCCATAGAATAAGAAAAGAGAAGTGGTGGGGTAAAAAGGGAGGGAAACCCCAAGAGAGAGAGAGAGAGAGACAGAAGCGTAGGCAGACAGAAGGCAAAACAGGGGAGGTAACGCGGTATGCGTCTTATCCCTGCAAGCCTGGTGCGATTAGAAAGGTAGATATAGAATTGTTCCATTATGCATGTGGACACTATAGCATTAAGAAGATGAGAGCATTGGCAAATGCATTAGGCATAAAGCTAGTAGGAGATGAGAAGAAACCAGAATTTTGCGAATCATGCATGATAGGTAAGGCAAAGCAATTGCCTAGGTTTAAAGTTAATAAGATAGAAAGAGCTAGTAAGCCAGGAGTAGTATTACACATAGGCACCGGAACGTGGTCAGCACGGTCAATACACGGTAAGAGACATAAATTTTCGGTCACGGATGATTACTCGTTGTTTATTAAGGATTATTATCTTGCACATAAGAACAAATTTATTGACTGCATTAAGCAGGCGGTAGCATTTTATGAGAGACAGACAGGAAACAAAGTACAAGAAATTAGATGTGATCAAGAGTTTGATGTCCCGAAAGAGGTGATAGAGTGGTGGAAGCCTAGTCATTTTATTTGGAAAACGTCAGCAACGGGGGACAAAGATGGTAACCCTATCGCTGAAAAAGCCAACGACATTACGGCTGGGGCCGCAAGAGCCATGCGTTACCATGCCCACCTGCCCACTTCTTTCTGGGCAGAAATGGAACATTCGGCAACCACTCTACATAACATTTTGCCTGCCACCCAAGGACCAAGGAAGGGGGTGTCCCCATTTGAGCAGTTGTTGGCCAGGAAACCGTTTTTGAAACACCTTAGATTGTTAGGCTGCATGGGAAAGAAAGTTATGCTAGTAGGGTATGACTTATTTAGAGAGTTCTATAGAGTGTGGGACAGTAGGAAAGTAGTAACAGGAGTTAGGAACGTGCGGTTCAACCCGTACGTGATAGGCAAGGAAGCACATCCAGAGAGAACAGTCAAGTGGGATGAGGATGTAGCTGAGGGGGAGAGTGAGAGTAAGGATGTCGATGTTGAACAAACACACTCCACACCCACCACCACCACAGCCACTACCACCCACACACAAGAGGACACGACACAGACTCATGACGATGACGACACATACGACAATGTCGATGACGTTAGTCAGTCAGATAGTCAACAAGGACAAGGGGAATATGGAGGGGACACAGGGGGAGTCAGCGTAGATCACAAACACACACAAACACAAGATAGCTTTTCAACACAGGACATCGACACCACACCGACAGCTGCACCCCATCCCACCGACACAACCCCACAGACAACCAACACAGGACTAGGACATGCACACGCACTCACAGATGTATCTGACCCTCAAGCACAGCATGAGAGAAGAGCATATGAAGAGAGTGAGCAACCTAGTAAAGGAAGAACATGGGAAAAGAGTGACAAGATCACTGAAGCTAACATAGTTCAAGAAGGAAAACGAATAAGACGACAGGCACAGCAACAACCACCACAAGCACAGCAACCACCATCACGACCGCATACTGAACTAAAACGAAAAGAAAAAGTAGTTGAGGTTCGGGAACTAGAGGGAGTGAGAGTGAGAGTACTTGCAAGAGAGTGGGGAGACGAGTGGGCAGAGAAGACATACGGAGAGGGCTGGGAGAGCAAAGTGCGCACAGGCATAGTTAAGCAGAAGTGTGCCCCAAAGAGAGGTTAAAGGTTAGAAAACGACCTAAGCCATCTCACTTTGTTCAGTTTGAGGTCACTAGAGAAGATGCTAGATTCTGAGATCAATAAGTAGAAGGTAAGTGAGGGGGAGTCCGTATTGCCTGCTGGAGAGTTGGAGAGTGCTATGTTATGTTATGACAGATGCATGAATGAACCGAATGAACTTTTGCTTTATTTTAACATTCGTGTACCTAAAGAGATAGCTAAGCAGGGATTGACAGCGAAAGAGTTGTTAGAGGGCATGAAGAAGGAAATTCAATCTCTTAAAGACTTTAAGACATACACATGGGTTAACTATAGCGAAGCCAAAAAGGCTGGTGTCAGCAAGGTAGTTCGGCTCACATGGGTTCACAAAGTCAAGATAGACGAAAACGGAAGGAAGTTTGTTAAGTCTAGATTAGCTTTAAGAGGAGACATGTTAGAGCCAGGAGTTAGTTTCAACCCTGATCAATTGTTTGTTCCTTGTGCCTCACATCGCTCACTGCTCATACTTGCCAAACTAACTGCCTGGCATGGTAATAAGCTTTATGGAATTGATTTCAAAAATGCTTACTTAAATGCCCGCATGCAAGATCCCGTATTTTGCCTACCCACCTGAAGCAATGGATAGAGAGGGTAAAGAGGGGATGATATTGCGTGTTGATGGAGCGTTATATGGTGCGCCTCAGGCAGGTAGAAGGTGGTACGACATACTAGCCCCTAAGTTAGTAAAGCTAGGATTTAGATTATTAGACTCCGACTTATGCATGTTTGTAGAGAAAGACAAGCCTATAAGAGATGCGATAATGGGAGTATTTCATGTGGATCATTTAATATTTTCCGCACCTAACAAAGAAAGTTGCCTATGAAAGATTCGCGTCTGCGTTAGAACAGTACTACCCACTCAAAAGGCTAGGAGTCGCAAAGGAATTCAAAGGGATAGAGATAGTGCATGAGAAAGGCAGAATCGTTTTGCACCAAAGAAAGTACCAATTGCAAATTTTAGGTGAGACGGGATACGCAAATTCTCGTCCGGTAAGTACCCCAGCGGTAGACCAAACTCCGGAAGCAATGTCTGAAGGTGCAGCTTTGTGTAAAATGTCTATTCCGAGTATAGTAGGCAGTTTGCTTTATTTAGCCAAGATGACTAGACCAGATATTGAACAAGCTCTTAACGCTGCAGGCGTCATGCAAACCATAGACAAGGGAGTAACTTATGCTATGCTAGGCAGAATCATACGCTATTTAATCAAGTCTTTTCGCAGTATAGCATTTAACCGGCCAAAATCCGTTCAAGAGGGTATGTCCTACCATAAGGTCACTTTGTGGCCCGATGCCGCTCACAAAGTCTGTTTGAAGACGGGAAAGTCTCGCACAGGTTTCATAATCTTGTGGGGAGGAGACCCAATAGGTTGGCTTTCAAAAAGACAGAGTAAGATAGCACTTAGTCCAAATGACGCGGAAATTTACGCAGCTGCTGAATGCATAAGAGAAGGACTGGCAATAGGTCATGTCAGACAGGAACTCGGAATTCCGCAAAAAGGTGCAGTAGAAATTTTTGAGGATATTTCGCAAACAATTCTTGCGGGTGAAAGAGGATTATCCGGACCCCGCACCAAACATTTGCCTCTCGAATTACACTTCATTCATCACCTTCAAATGGAGAGATAAAGTTTATAAAGGTAGGTACTAAAAAGCAGATAGGAGATTTACTCACCAAACCGTTGCCGCGCGAGCAGTTTACTTATTTGCTCAACAAATTCACGGTTATCACGGTTATCATTCCGGGTGAACCGGAATGACTACGGGTGTTTCACCTATGTTTTGTGTTTTGTTCTCGCTTTGTGTGAGTTGTTTAGTATTGTCGATGCCGGATTGGAAGCCGTGGAATTTTCGATCGATGCAGTGGCTGGACTCCGTACCATGGACAGGGTCATAGACCAGCATGCCGAATGGAAAATCAACCGCGCGGAATTCCTAAAACTGAAGCACGGACGATACCCAAAGCAAGAAATAGAACAGCTTCGGGAACTAGAAGAAGGACGGGGCGATGGTACCGAGCAAGAAGAATGGGAAATAGAGGAGAGCGCAACTGAGGACGGCTTTACGTGCGATGGCGATGAGCTACGTGACGAGCTCGACTAGCCCCCAGGCCTCGCGGTGGCCGGTGGGGAGGATTCCTGACTTTTCTGGCCTCGGGTGGGCGAAAAAGAAGGATAGTATTATTTTATCGCATACAGCCCGCTTCTCTTTCTTTTCACTTGTTTCCTCACACCCCTAACATTTTTATATATATAGTTTTTAGTTACACTTGATACCCCTTACGGGAAGCGCTTGCAAATTTTTCATTTGCTTCAGAACTATAAGACACTTATGACGGTAGTTGTAACATTGACAAATAACTAAGGGGGAGCGTTGGTCATTACTATTTCAATTTAATTCACCGTTACTTAGGTCGTGGATTTGTCAATAGGCCGGACAGTCAATCATGCCAATGTTAACCGAAATGCTTAAGACCTATACCTAAGTTAGTCAGTCTGTGACGTGGAAGTCAAAGCGTCAGTTCTTTTATTATACGATTTATTGAAGTGCGTTTCTGATAGTCTTGCTAGGCAGCCCGGATAGACTCTGAAAGGAGTCGGTAAAGGTTCCACGATGGGTAGCTTCCCAAAGCAAACATGGAATGGGAATGATTGTTCTGATAGTTTACGGGATCTAACCGCATAACCCGGTTAAATATATATACTAGTAGATATTAGTTACACTGTCTCTGTTACCGATCTATGATTAGTGAGGTGATCTGAACACTCCCCTTACTTTAGCCTGATTAGATACAAACTGTGATATAATTCAATTGAGATATTAATATATAATCCTTCAAGTCAGTGTGGAAATAGTGAGTGTCACGGTATTAGATACCTTTCAAAAATGAATTAACACTGTGACTTGAGTTGAAACGTAAATGTTAATTATTATTACACCTATCGACTCAGTATCCACTCCAACCTCACGCTCTCGTCACTGAGAAGTGACCGTACTCAGTAGTCTAGGTAGTAGACTGATATTATTATGTCTGCTCCGCTAACTTGACATACGGTGCCACCGTGACTGTTGTCCAAGGCCGGGCATCATAGTTCGAAGCTATACTAGTCACGGGCCGCCTCATAGCATAGATACGCGTGGCTCGCGCCGCCGTGACCCGGCTCATATGTTTTTTTAGGCATTTTAAGCGTTGCTAAAACTGAGGTAACTATAACTTTTCAAGTTTTTACTGTGACATTTTTTTAATCGCCCTTTTTTATTGTAAAGATCACGATGAGAATCTATTAATACTGCTAGCTGAAAAAAAAAACGTTCAAAAAATTATTTGAAATTCAAAATTTTATAACAGTTGAAAGTTTGTGTCTTGTTTATTAAAAAAAATTATTATGCAAATTTTGTCTATAATTCGCGATAGTTTGGTTGGCAGTAATATAGACAGTGATCTTTCTGAATCTGCAGCCCTTTTGAAAAAAGGAGCAGTACTTCAGAAGCCAGGTTAGTTTCAAGTTCCTGGGTTTTTGGTGTTTTTGGCACCATTTTTTAGAAAAGTTGAAATCCCGGGAACTCAATCATTTTTTGTGGTGGGGGTCGGGCCGGCCGGCTTAGGAAAAGATGCCAGAGGAAAGGGTTTATCACAAAGCATGTTAAAGCCGCGGCTATCCAAGTATATACATAGTAACCTTGATTACTTGTACAAAATATTTCTTGATAATTTTACTTGTAGGCTACAAACCAGCTAGGAGAAAACCACCTTTTTTTTTGTCGAAACACGAAAATCTCAAATTTCGTAGTTTGAGTATTAGTTCTTGCACAGATGAATAGGTGAATCGTTTTGTACTATCATTAGACGTATTTCTCCAACTTTGTGTTATTTGTACATGTCTGTGGAACGCAAAAACTCAAAATCACAAAACCAGGATTTTTCTGGTTTTGGGGACATATACATCTTAGTATTTATCAGTTTTAAGAATTTTAAGTATTGGAATCGTCTTTCACAACCGTAAAGTAAAGCTCCACCAAAGGATTTTTGTTCATTTTGCCTAGAAGCTACAAACCAAAAAGTGGGTTTTCACAACTTCACCTGTTTGACCTACACATGCCTGTACATTTTTTCCTGGACCTTTCTCCTCCAGTTTTTTTAGTGTAATTATGTCTCACTGACATATACTTACAATAGATACAAAATATTGAAAATGGGATGTGCCTGCTTCATTCCTGGAGGCATGCAAGTCCAGGATGTCGGAATGGCAAAAAGTTTTGACTATTTTTCTTTTGGAGTTCGTTTGATTTTTCAACAAAAACTACGCAGATTTGAAGGTTTAGTGTTTTAGGACTCCCCAAACTATTTAAGAGCTGTAGGACCGTCGTCAAATGTTTTAGAAATAAATTTTTATTTGCTTGTTCAGCTGCCCTTAAGGGACTGTTTTCCGGCCGACTCTGTGTGTCTCAGAGATGTTGAAATTCACTCAAAATTCAATCAAATTATTTATCGAGATGCACTGTATAACGTTCGATAGTTCAAAAGCTAAGAAAATAACAAGCAAAAACAGATTCTTTAATCATAATCGTGGTTGCAAACCATTTTTTCACCACATGAATCAGCAAAAAAATTACGGCCCGACCTCTTTTTGACAGTTTCCAAAATATTTTCCACAAGAAATGGTGACTTCTTTACAACTTCAAATGCTTCGTTTGTCAAAACTACTAAAAATAATTTAAAATCGATTGCAGATTCTGAATCAGGGTGATCTGAAGAATTTAAATGTACATGTTTTATTATTTTTAAACCGGCCGCGCACTTAACTTTTTTTTATGTAATAAAAAACATATGTGACTAAGCCTCCGGGAGTCCCCGGCCCGGCATGTTAGCAGTTTGACGTCGGTAGTAGAGCTCTCACACCTAGTGCTTTCCGAGGCCCTAATCTAGCTACCAGATGATTAAACTGCCTTCCCAGGAACTTGAACTTGAGATGAATATTTCTAACTTGGTAGTATCATACTACAAGGGGAGACCGTAGGCCGCTCTAACGGGAGTCAAGTTCACTTGTTATCGCGATATAGTATTATATTAGTGACTAACTTTCAATCACTATTAAAATAACCGCTAAATACGACAAATTTTCGCCCACTATTAAACTATCGATTGGCAAATCATGAGTCGATCCCAAATAAACAGAAATGAGACTCTTGAATATATGCAATAAATGAAACCATGGTATATAAAGTATCATAATCATCTGATGATGCAAAAATCATAGTATAAAAAGTAACGGTGACAGGAGAATTACCATCACGGTATTCATTGTCAGGTTCCCTGCAATGTTGACAAAACATAAACTTGACATCAAATGAGCATAAATTTTGCTTTAAATCCGCAACCCCGTGATAAACCGGGCGTCTCAGCTGCACACGCCAGCACAATCCCATAAAAAAAATAAGAAATTCACGCCGGGAAATGATAATTGTGCAGAGGTTAATCAGATGAAAGCAAAAACGCCGGGCCACATATATGATGCACATACAATAACGGATCATTAAAAAAGGTATAATTAACCGAACAGGCATGACAATATCGCACACATACGTTACAGATAAAGATCATGTCAATATCAACGCTTAGCATATGACATATCGATAGCGATTCACACAAATCAGCTACATAACAGCAAACAAACATGCCGGGCTATCGTTAGTCTGCAAATGCAGTTATAAGCATGCCGATTCCCTGCCTGAAGCACCTGCTTGTAATATGTATATAGTCATAGCATATAGATAAACACGTAACCAAGGAACAACTTATGACAACATTTTGAAATAGCACTGTGTTGAACGCGTAACATTACCAACATTAAATCAGAAAACATCAACATGAAGGTAATAACATTAAGGTTGCATCCTAACGTTACTTACCTACTTACATCTGACGATTGTCATAGGATGCAAGCATATACCGAGTAATATGAGCGATCCGATCACGGCGACAACTATGTTTACTGTTTAGTTACACTAACAGAACTAAATCCAGCTACTTGGTGGCCTAAATCGGGTCTACTCAGTTAATCTATATGTCTGGCCTTAACTATTATCATAATTATTACTATGACACTAACTTCGATTAAGTCTACAATATTAACACTGATTAAACCATCGACACATGCGATATAATCTAAACTTTATGTATAAACTTCTAGTGCCACAATAAAAGGAAAATAATAGTGTTGGCTCTCTCTCCCCCTCACTTTTCGGAGTAAACGTAGCAAAGTGAGAATTAGTTGATAAGTATTTATACATTAAGGGAAACGAAAGCAAAATACACAAACAATAAAAATAAAACAAACAATAATGCCATATAACGCATGGTGAGGAATGCATGATATATAACAAGTGAAAGCTATTCGGTCGGCATTTCTACCGCGACGTGCCCGGAGATTGGCGAGAATTGCGTAAGTGGAAGAGATAGTCAGATAATCCGCCATATTCTTCTTGGACGCAATCTTGTACAACAGTCTGCACGGGCTCTGCACGGTAACTGTCGACTAGGTAATGAAAACGCACGGCGATATGCTTAGTACGGTTCTCACCTAAGCCTCGAGCTGACAACGAAATAGCTCCTGAGTTATCCTCTAATATCGGGATGGTTCCCGGCGAATAACCCATATCCTCGAGCACCTTCCGGATGGCCTCTGCCTCCCTAACCGCCTCATTTGCGGCCATACTCTCAGTCTCGACAGTCGAGTTGGCAACTACTGACTGTAACTTTGAGAAAACTGAAATCGGGGTCATATGGAAAAAAAAGTTGTAACCACTACGGGAGTTCCTATCCTCCACACGAGAAGAAAAATCGGAATCACAATATCCAAACACAGGGGTATTCTGGAGGACTTCCTTGGGGATCTCGGCCTCACCGAGCCTCACTGAGTGCTGAACCGAATGACTAGGGTCGATATCCTGGAATGAGTCCATGACGGGCGATCCGCTAAACGGCCTGTGCTTATGCTCCCCCTGTTTTGCGTAATCCCACATAGGTAATGGTCTTGTCTGCCCTCCGAAAGAAAATCGCACGGGGAGTAACGAAAAAGCGGCAAATCTTGTCAATACGCGAATACGAGCGGGGGGGGGGGGGGGGGGGGGGGGGGGTTTCGGTACCATATCCAATGCGGCCATGTTCAATGCACAAACCATCAAAGGCTGCGTGTTGACTGCCACGAAAAGCAAGACACCAATAAGGGTACGGAGGTCGTTATCCAGTATGGCATGTCCGGGCTTGAGGGGACGGACGTTACCAGAGGTATTGGGGGACTTGGCGGGAATAGCGCCACCATAACCGAGCTTGACTAAGACGGCTTAATGTCAACCCTCTGATGAACTAGCTATAGAATGCCATTCTCAAAATGATCTAGTGAAATGTTCTTGAATGACGAGGCTAGCCCAAGGTCCTTGCACCTCAATCCATTCTTCTAAAAAAACTTGACTAATGCTAAGTGCTCTCTCTCATTGGCAACATGCAGTCCATCATCAACATGAAATGTGATCAATGTGGTGTACAGTGGGTTGTTGTCTATCACGATCGCATGCGATTCTTGTCTATGGTGAGGGGCTTAAACCCAAATCGTACCACAATCTCATTCAAAACATCATACCATAGTCGCCCCGATTCTGGATGACCATAATAAGCTTTAAGAATGAGCCGGGCGCCACACCCATCCCTTACGCTCAAAGACAGGCGGCGGATGTGCATAGATGGTGTAAGGCATGATAGCATGCAAATAGGCAGTAACAATTTAGTCAACAAGCCTCAAATCCCTGTTATGAACGGCAGCGTGCGCAACAAACAGGAAAAATGTGCGGTGATGAGCAGTAGGAGAATATGTACGTTTAGCATTAAAGTGAATGCAATTTTCCATTAAATCTCCGAGGCTCGTATGGCTGTCCTAGCCTTACAAAATGTACCACCTTTAGGGTCTGGTTTCACAGTGTCGACCCATGTTAATGGCATTATCTTACTACCACATCTCCTCGCCTCTAGATCTGTCTCTCGCACCCATTCGAATGATCTCAACTCTTCCTGCTGTTTTATTTATTTTTCTCTCGCTGCCTTCTTGTCCTGTGGTTTGATGTCAGGCGGCAGTTCAATATATAGCAATCAAAAGAAGCATTTCGAGCAAAATCAGGCACTGCTTTAAGTAATTTGGCGGCAGTTAGTATGGGTGGTGTTTGTGTTGGCAAAGCTGTAGCTGGCGCTACGCTAGTTGGAGGAGCAACTGGTTGCTTCTGGGATCCGGTCTAGCCCTCTTCTGGTCATCAGGTATGAGATTGTCACCTGAGATCTCACCCTGAGTCCGGGAACGAAAAGTAGCGGGGTTAGGCCTATGGGGAGACGATACTGACTGAGCTTGCTCTCCCTGGTCTAACTTGGGCACTACGGGGACTCCTACGTACATATATACATGGGACTCCGGTGAAGGGCAGACGCTTCGGTGAAGTCGGGGCGGACTTAGTGGCGGCCGTAACCATCGAAGATTTCTTCGGAGGGATATATATCGCGATGGCGATTGCATTTGCACCGGTGAGGGGCGGGCGTGTTGCCGTTCCCGAAGATCTTTTGGAAAAAATCTGGTCTTTCTTGGTCCCGGAGGAGCACCTAGCGCTGCAAGCGTTGTCGAGATACTTTTTCCACAGAAAAATTTCAAGAGTGCGAGCGTTAATATACCGAGGCTGGGTACTATTTCTGCACCTGTTGATTGCACAAACGGGCGAAACCCCGACGGTCACCTTGTGCGACGGTGGCAAGCGCGACCGGCCGACGGCCGTCGTCCTGGAGAAAGGCGTGGTCACGAAGCAAGAAAACGGCTGTGGGAGGAAGCCAAAACAGCGAGCGATTTGATGATATGTCCCCACGGCCTAGGCATCAGCAAATTGCTCAAGGTTTTGTGGAATTGCAAGAGCAGATCTGTATGTAAAGGGCATGAGGTCAAGTTGCTGGTTGGTTTGTTGCTGGTGGTGTTGCTGGTGGTGTTGGTATTGCTGGTTGTGACGTTGCTGGCGGTATTGCTGGTGATGTTAACGTTGCCGGTGATTTTACTGGTCGTGCTGTTGGTGCTGCAGCTGTTAGCAGAGAATAATTGCTTCCGGTGCTGGTGCAGTTGCTACTGCTTGCAACATTTAATTTGGATTCTTGATGTAAAATGCATCAGGTCGCATGGTCGGAACTTGTGCGGTGCTGGAACAAATATTTTTGGCGCGGGCCACCGTACGTCAACTACCAGACAGTCTGTGATGAATTTGCGACACCACCTTCAACGCTACTTCTTGGAAAATATGCATACAAGTGGCAGTGGGAACAAATTACCCTGGGCGTTAGATTTGTGGTGCTGTCGCTCTACGGAAACACGCTAGAGCACGCAGATCTGGATGCGCATCAATTACTTGGTGTTGTGGAGTGGGATGTTGACCCACACAAAAGGCCGCTTGCTTTATATCTCTTGAGGAACTACGGTTGCGATCATAACGTAGGTCAACAAGAGTCTATGTGGCATGAAAGAGAACGACCCTGGCTTAGGCTAACTGTAATCAATTATGCAAGCAGTTCCATTTGCGATTTGGATTCGATCGGAGTCTGCCACGTCCCTAGGCTGTGGCTGATCGACCCCCAATTTTTGTTGCCATGTCTTCCTGCAATGGATAGTAGTTTAAGTGATTATGTTTCTGACTACTCGAAGTTCATAACCAAACACTGGAACTTACTGAGCCGCACTGATGTTCAGCTAGAGCATTCAATATATGAACTGTTGATTAAGGGCCAGATTGGATGCCCACACGGGGTTAGCAGGCACGGCACCAGCAACACCACCGGCACCATCACCAGCAACAACATCAGCATCAACACCAGCATCAGCAACCTTAACAACAGCGCCAGCAGCTCCAGAAACGCCAGCAAGGTCGGAAACAAAATCAGGACCACCAGATCTAGAACCACAAACAGCAACAGGTGTTTACGCACCGTTTACGTGCACCTTATTTACTGGAATGCATCGATCAAGAATTTCAAGTGGCAGGTGGAGAACACCAACTTACTAGCCTTCAGCTTTAATTGGGAAAGATCGAGGAACGGTTTCGCTCGCAGAAAAGTTCGGCACTGGTGTGAAAGAAGCATAGGGCAGTTCGGTTGCTTGCGTGTTGGCATTCGGCGAACCGCTTCGAAATGCAGCTGGAGGTTTGGAACGCACTCAGAAGCTCAATCTCAAATTGATCGATGGCGTACGTATCAAGTTGGTCAATCTAGGAACTCTGGAGACAGTTAGCATCAATTGCAGACCTGGGACCATAGATGCTCGTATTTTGAGTTCCCAACGATGCAAGCATGACGGCGTACATATTAAATTGTCCAAAGGAGCACTAAACACTCTGGAGACACTTTTCCTCGAATGCAATCCTTGGACGGTACCTCGGCAACGACCACCGCCAGCAGCGCCACCACCACAGCAGCACCACCATCACAGCAGCAGCACCACCACGAGCAGAAGCGCCATCACCACCAGCAGCACCACCACCAGCTGCAGCAGTACCAACACGTGCACCACCACCAGCAACACCTCCACCAGTACCAGAACCACCACCACTTAGGTAACAATTTGTTTGATCATCTCCGATTTCTCATGTACTAGGTATGTATATATATGCCATGCAGGATTCATAATCAACGCAAATAAGCATCACCAGCAGCACCACCAGCAGCACCAGCAGCAGTACCAGCCATGACAAAAGAAGTGCCCACCAGCACCACCACCATATGCATGAGTACCAGAAGACGAGGAAACAATCACCAGCAGCACGAGCGTTTCCTGCATCACCAGCATGAGCCAGCAGCATTGTGGACAATAGTCCGAAATAGCTCCAAACCGACTGATACCTTGAAGGAATTGTATTTCTGATTTAAAAAAAAAAAAAAAAAAAAAAACAGATTTTGGAGGGGTCTTGCATCCCGGGCACCCCAATTGAGGGTGCCCAAAGTTTAACTGAGGGGGAGTTCTGTAAATCCACCCACTTGGAGTGGTCGAGCATAATGAGCAAAATGTTGTGTTTTCCTGAAAGGTGGAATGAATTGTTTTGTGTATGGTAAAAATGTTGTGCTTTTATGCCTTAGGCCTAGGATGAATACCGCCATAACCGCCACCAACGAAATCACCACTGCTTAGGCAAAGTTTTGTATGTATGCTATGATTAGGTAATTGCGTCTTCTTCGTAGTCAGGAGCAGCTTGTCCATTTTGGTCCGCTTGTTGGGGCGTCCACGATCCGGTGACGTAGCCGGTTGAGCCATTGACATGGCGTCAGCCTTGCGCTTCTGACGTGGTGGGCGCTTGGGCTCCTTGTTTTCCTGCTGTGCTTTGCGTTGTCTGTTCCTCTGGCGAGTGTCGACCTTGATGGATGGGTCGCGAAGGGAAACGGACGGCGTTGGGCGAGTAGGGCGATCGCGCTGTCGCTTGTAGGTAGCGGCCGACGAGGGCTTCGTGACACTTTCTCCAAGGTCAATATTCTTCCATGACGTGGAGGTCGAGGGAGTTGGTCCAGAAGGTCAGTGAGGTTGCGAGGCCAAGGAACACCAAGTGCATTGAGTATCTCGGCAGCGTACTGAGTCCATCGATCACGTTCCATGGGGGTGAGCATCCGGGACACGTCGCGAACTTGATTTGCATCGGCCGTCCAGTAGCCAGCGGCGTAGCTGGTAATGCACCGGTTGACGTAACCCGGAAGGCTCTCCTTCTTGAAGCGTCGAAGTTTGAGGGCTTGCATGGCTGGTCGCTTCGTGTCCCCCTTGTCCAGACGTCCTTTGAACAGCTCCATGAAGTACTCCATGAGCATATAGGGGATGATGCTCCAAACGCGGGTGCGTTCGTCAGTAGCACGAATATATATAGCGGGCCCAGTACGCGTCCATGAGGGCCACTGCGGTTTTGTCTCCCATTTGTGCACCGTGTCGATGATACGGTTGCATATGCATGCCGACAACATTGCCAAGTTGTTCAACTGTAGGTTGAACGCAAATTCGCGGGCTTGGGTTGCGACGTCAGCGGTCGGCACAATCGCCGGACGGGTCATCATGAAGAGGGATTGGACTCGAGTCATCATATGCAAGGTACGGGGTGGTATACCTGCAAAGGTGGACGATCGCAGGATCCTTCCTCCCGACGATGCCAAAGGGGACTCATTGCCCGTGGGTGATGGGGATGGTGACGTCAGGGGACGGGCAGGGCCAGTCTCCGTCAGGGGACGGGCAGGGCCAGTCTCCGTCGAAGGGGCAGGAGTCGGAGCCGTAGTCGTCGTGCTGGACGATGAGCGGGATGACGAACCCGAAGACGAACTCGACGATGGACTCGATGATGAGCTCGCGGGAGCCGAAGTCACAGTTACTTCAGTCACGGGGGCCCCACCTTGGTCCTCCGCGGAGGGATTTGTACCGCCAGCGAGCAAGGTCGAATACGTTTCTTCCGCAACGGGGAAGAGGGGGCTCAGCGTGATGCGACTACCTTGCAACGTTGTATTCAGCGAGATGCGAGGCGTTGGGCGTACAGGTGTCGATGTGGTGGGGGCTGAGCTTAACAAATCAGTCGAGGTGGTCGATGGGGTAGCAGTCGTCTGCGTTGGGAAGGCAGGCATGGGTCCAAGGAGACCACTCATCGGTCGAAGTGGCGACGCGAAGGCTGGATCAGACATAGACAGTGTACGGCTGACCAGTGGGGCTGGTGGGCGTGCTGCGAAGAGGGATCCCAGTGGTGGAAGCGGTTCACGCCGGGGCGGGGGTGTCGCTCCACTAGCTAGGCTACCAGGGCGGGCAAATGGATCGACGGGGGTGGTTGGTTGTATCCTACTGATGGGGGCCAATGCTGTTGCACTTATAGGCAACGCAACTTATAGGCAACGCAACTGGGGTAAAGGCCATCGTTGGAGTTACCGCGGTGGACAATGTTGCAGTAGGCGGTGGGGCAGCTGGGGCAGTGGGGCTCGTCGATGGATGAGTCGGTGGTGCTGGTCCCGAAGGGATGCTTCCCAAGGCCGTTGTTGGAGGCAGACCCGTCAGGTTCGATGGGGGCACGGTGACGGGTGCTTGCGGGAGTTGGGAGTACCAATCCAGAAAGTGATCCAGGCGCCCCAGGGATCGAAGTCAAATGGGCAAATGGTTAACAAATTTCTCCAAGGGAATGATGGTACCCAATTGGTTCCAGAGGGCTTCGTGCTGAGCTGCAGAGCCTGTAGGTCCCAAGTACTCCTGGTAGATGTCATGGGCTGTCACGTTAGAGTTACACATCAACTTATAAATTAAGAGAAGGTGTCGGTACCAATGGAAGATGAAGCAAATTAGTTTGCTTATCTTTTACTGCTTTGAGTAAAATATTACGGTAGAGTAATTAGTAAATAAATCTTTTCGAAATTGCGTTGCTTGGGTCCAAGAGATGTCCGAAGTAAGAGGAGTTGACTTCCCTTCTTCAACTTCCTTCTGAAATTTCTCCTCGGAGGGCAGGAGACCATGGTAGACTCCCAGGATGGT
Organism: Paulinella micropora; assembly: GCA_019918135.1. Taxonomy (NCBI): domain Eukaryota; phylum Cercozoa; class Imbricatea; order Euglyphida; family Paulinellidae; genus Paulinella; species Paulinella micropora. The sequence goes on from WBZZ01001308.1 coordinate 102,815, forward strand.
AAATGGATCCAGACATTTCCTCTTGTGCTCCCGAAGGCGAGACAGGGGATCTTCGTGGCGTGAGTTGGCGAATATTGCAGGTTACAAGGAGCAGGCCAGGTAGTGTGGGTACGCTTGTAGAGCACGATGAGCAGCATAGAGGGTGATCTTGCTGAGTGATAAGGGGGTGACCCTAACACAAACAGAACCAGACACATACTGTGTTGGTTGACTGCATAGAGTGTAGAAGAACAGAAAGACGACACAACAATGCAAAGACAGGTGAACGATCTGCCTCACATATGTGTTTTTGCGTTGGTCATAGCTATTTCAATTTTAATCACCGTTACATGGATAGTTGATTTGTCAATTGGACTGACAGTCAATAATGCCAATTTTAACTGTAAGGACTTAATACATAATTTACTAGTCAAAAATTATAACTACGTAACTTGGTCATCTAAGTTAGTCAGTTTTGTGACGTGGCAGCTTCTGTGTGACGTGGCAGATTCTCCCGCGGTTAGTTCAGTTCTCTTACTTATACGAGTTATTAAAGTGCGTTTCCTTGCGGTGAGACAGTCTTGCTAGAGTAGCCTGGAGTGATCCTGAAAGGGATCGGTAAAGGTTCCCGATGGCGAGTCTCTCAAAGGTCATGAGCCTTGGAACCGAGAAGACGATGGGTTTAAAGCAAGAGTACAACCCGCAGTTGGATGGTACCACTCGGAACTATTCCGACTTCCGTTACAAAATAGAGAACTATGCCAAGGGCATCAGTGCCTGGCATGGGGAGTGCGTAGCGCTGGCGTTCCGAGACCCAGCTAAAGCTGAGGTTCAATATCCCTACAATCCTGCGAAAGCAATGGAAGTAGAGGAAAGGGAGTTGCCAGAAGAGCCAGAGTCAGAGGACACCCCTGACTCCGAGACAGACGATGAAGGAAGCCAGTCAGACAGCGGTAGACAGAGACCCAAAACGAAGAAAGATGACAGCAAGACAAGCGCAGAAGACAAACCGAAAGAATGGGCAAAGATGTCAGAAGAACAGAAGAAGCAATGGAAAGATAAGAGAGCTAAGAGACTGAAGCGAGAGAAAAGAAAACAGTCCAAACGAGCTCACACATTGAGAGTAAGAGGCATACAGAAGGAGAAGAAGCATTATGAACGCATGCGAACTTTACAACTCATTCTGTCTGTTGCCTTTTCTCACCCTGTTGTTGTTCGATATCTGCGCACTAAAACAGTGAAAGGACCGATAGAACTAATAGATCTAGAGGCAGTTAGGGCAAAGTTCGGTTCGATCTCCGGGGTCAGCAAAAATATCAAAGCACAAATTTTCGAGAACATGTACCCCAAACCCGGACAGAATGTGGATGCATGGTTAAATGACTACATCGCCATGAAAGGAGAGGTTGAGAGTGATAGAACACACCCATTTGATGAGGATGACCTCATAAGAAGCCTGCTTGCTAAGCTCGCCAGACACCCCGCATATGGAGAGAGTTTCAAAGCACTTCACTACAACCTACCACCTAACCTGAGACCCAAATTTGACGACTTAGTCGATAGTGCGAGAGACACATGGGCATTGTGGAGAAAGGACAAGTGGAAGGAAGAAGAGAAGAGAGAGAGAGAGCGAACAAGAGCACGAGACAGCTGAAGAAGGAGACAAAACTCATGCTAGATGATCAGGAAGATGAAGGGGACGGGGGTAAGGGCAAGTATAGAAGGCTTAAGAAGAAGAAGGAATGGTGGCTGAAAGTTACGTGTTTCGCGTGTGACAAGAAAGGTCATACGAAGAAGTATTGCCCGGACACCAAGGCCAAGAAACAAAACCAAGAGAGAGATGATAAACTAAAGCAAGAGAAGGGCAAGAGAAAAGGAAAGACACATAACAAGAAGAACAAGCCTAAGAAGGATATAACTCTACTGAGAGAGGAGGAAGAAGAAGAAAAAGAAGAGTCAGACAAAGACGCACTACTCATTATTATGGGGGGAAGTGAGTCGGCGTCAGGAGAAAATGACGACGAAGTGGAGCCTGAAACATCAGGGAGAGGGAATGCCGAGACTGTGGAACCCCAGTCTGTGCCAGGTGTTCACCAAAGTGAGGCCCAAAGGGAGAACGTCGAGTCTGGGGAACCCCAGACTGAGCCAGGTGTTCGTTCCCCACAGGCAGAACGTAAGAGAGTTAGGAGTCCTAACCCCAGTTTAGCCCCTCTACCCTCACTAAGCAAAACTACTAAAACCTCAGGCCACAAACATACCAAAGCGCCCCCAAAACATCAAGCGTCTGACACCTCAACCCCTCCACTCAGTCTAACTAGCTATAGCCGAGAGAGGCCCCGTTCTCTAAAGTGTCATGGGAAAAACAAGAAGAATAGCCCTTGCCAAATTTCGCTTGAATACAATGAAAGGGCCTAATGCCGTGCAAGCTTCGCGGCGTATGGTTTTCGGGGAATACTGCGGATATCAAGCTAAAAATCAAGACCCCGAGTACCCCTTACTTGATCTATCTGTCAGCCCCAACCTCCGACCCCCCAAATCACCTTATTATCCAGACGAAAGAGGTTTAATACCTGATGCGAAAGCGAGAGGGTTAGTGATACCACACAATCTCACTACCACTTTCACTGAACAATCTCCACAGAGGGTAAGAGAGGGAGAAGAATAAGGCGAGAGGGGAAGTGAGGGGGAGTGAGGTCCCGGGAACAGCACCGCAAACACCCACATCCACCACATCGACCTCACACCACACCACAAGCACGCACATGCGACACGCCAAGACAGAGTGAGGGTGGCGATGAGGAGGAAGATGAAGAAGAGATAGATGAGTATGATCCTGACAATGATTCCCGATGTTTAGATGAAATAAGACATGATGATGCCATGGCAGCATGTATGGATGATCCTGACATTGACACGGAATATCTGCAATCATATGTCACACCGAGTCCGTTAGTTCGGAGGAACTTTTCCTGCAAAGAGGAGAAGGAGAAAAAATACAGGAGTTGTGCCGTTAATAAAGTACATACAGGAGGGTTGCCCACTGTAGTCAAAACTACAAATAGTGATTCCGACATTTCTCACTCTGTCGGAGACTGTAGAAATTTTAGGTTTGGTTCGAAACTAACTTGTTTGCGTTTTATTTTTTCATTTAAATTCCAGGTTTTTTTTTGTGTGGGCAACCGAATGACTAATTATCTCTTGAATTTACCATTCAAGAAAGATTTAAACAGATTCAATCTCGATTTATCAGTTCCTCCGCTCATCCACTTTTTTTTGACATTTTGTTTGCTAAAATTTCCTGGTTTTGCGGTGCTTGGCTTGGACCGGCCAAACTAGGAAAACCATGCTTCCCAAAGTAGTTTGGAATGCTTGGAGAGCTCTTTCCACAGTGATTTCTGTATATAGTGAATATTAAATATGTTTCGACTAACACTTTTTTATTACCATCGATAAATTTTTATCCGGTTTCTTGCCTTCATGCCTACAAAAAATGCTGGCAAAACAGCTTGACAAAAATGAAAAAATGGTTCCTGTCTACAAATGAACAGAAACGAAGCTAGAAAGTACCTGATTCGATTACCATTATTGTATTTCGTAATTCCCCAAGACGGTTTGTCACAATAAAGCCTAGAGGCTGAGAAAATTTGCATAACGAATTCAGTCAATAAAGCATGGACTGGTGCTCCGAATGGATTCCATAAGGCTTTCAGCCTGCTTAGAAGTGCTTCTACAGTCATTCGCTGATGCATTATAAACGTGTGTAAGAGGGATTTTGTTAATATTAGCTGTAAGGCTCAAAATCTCGAAATGAGTGTTTCAGCTTTTTTGCATCTCGAATGCGCTGGACTCAAACCCCTGCTCATTTTTTGTAGTGCCTCCTCTTCCAATTTTTTGTGTTCAAACACGTATCTGTGTCCTGTAGATGCATTTCCATTCATAAAACAGATGGAGGAGGATCGTTTTCGAAATGTACAGGGGAATGAGTCCACTGAAGTCTGTCTCAACCAAACCTGAAAATTTCGATTTCACAGATTCCATTATTTTTAACAAAGGAAAACAATTTTCGCTTGAGTATGATGATACAAGAACATGTTTGAGCTACTTTTCAGCCTTTTATCACTTACTTTGTACATGAAATATCGATTTTTCTCATTTTCCACCTCTCTCAGACAGTTTACATTTTCGCGAAAAGTGGTTTGGTACAGATGTTTATTCAGACGTACTGTGTCGAATTTCTCAACTGGCTTCCTAAGAAAACAAGAGTCAAGAAAGAACGAGAAGAGAATTGAAGACCCTCCCCAACTACTTTTTCCCCATTATCATTTCCTTTTTTTCCCCACATGTCCCCAAATTCTCATCGATATTTTCGGTGAAACCCTATTGAGCAAAACCATATTTTGTGGCGGTTTGCGTGAAGAAAAAATTGGAAAAAGTTGTGCGGGGTTTTTGTGTGTATTTCCTGCGTTTTCTTAGCGTTTGAAGCAAGATCAACACTAATTTTAATTTGGATTTCATTATTTGAATGACCAATATTACCTTGTAATCACCAGCAAAAATTTCCACAGAAAAAATGATGGGAAGTGATTGATCCTGACTAACAGCCTCGGTGTGACATATGTCACGCGAAAAGGGAATGTTCGGAAATACATACAGAAGCACAAGAAGGAGACTCACGATGTGAGTGGGAGTCCGGCATCTGCCGGACTGCCCAGTGTTGTTGCAGGGACCGGGGAGTCCAAGAGGGAACGGCGGGGAGGCACTGCTGCCACCTCGACACCACAACTAGTTTCAACACCACAAGCTCAGCCACACACCAACACACCACCCATCATTACGTTCAAAGACATAGCACAGCTCGCTCAACAACTCACCACAACATGCATCAGAGAAAGCAATGGTGAGGTGAAGAGAGTGAGTGAGGGGAAGTTAGTGCTAGACGAGTACTTGACAGATGTGGTAAGAGCGATAGAGGGAGTGTATATTGCACACGCAGCTATCACGACACTATCCCCACCAGCACGACCCAAGACACCCACACCACTCAGCCACCAACACCATCAAAACACAAAGACAGCCGACAGAACTATGCATTAGTGTTAGATGGGGAAGGTGGGCGAGATAGGAAAAACACGATAGTTCAGGACAGTGGGTCTTCTAGGGACATAGCCTGCAATCCCGAAATATTACATGACATCAAGTCAGTACCCCCAAGCTAGTAACAGGTAACGGAGAGTGCGAGGTAGGGCAGGAGGGGACAGCAAGGGTAACACGCATCAACGGACACGGTAAACACAGCCAAACGATACCTCCCATACCCGGGTATGATACCCCTGGGGTATCATAAACCGATACCCCTAGTCCATATACCCCTGTCCCATACCCCGGGGTATGATACTCCTGTCCCATACCCCTGTTCCATACATCGGGGGGGGGGGGGGGGTATGGGGGGGCGGGGGAGGGTATCATAACCCAGGGATACGGGGAAAGGGTATCATAACCCAGGGATATGGGAGGGGAGGGTATGGGCGTATCATACCCCAGGGGTATCATACCCGGGTATGGGAGGGGTATCGTTTGGCTGTGAAACCTGTTACGGTGTCAAGGCCTATGCTACTTGACACTAGGTTACCCGTGAATATTGCGTCGACCGGCAGGATGGATCACATCCACCACCGGTCTGTCCTTCATCAGAATGGACAGTTACTTATTCTAAAACACCCCGTAAGGATTGAGGAGAGAGACGTGCTAGTAAGAGGCAGACTCATGTCAACCCTCCTTTACAGATGGGATGACGAGTTTGACACCCCATTAGACATCAACGACCGTTCCGAGCCCCCACACAAGCAAAGTAGAGAGGTAGTGGGGTGAAAGGGGAGGGAAACCCCAAGAGAGAGAGAGAGAGAGAGAGAGAGAGAGAGAGAGAGAGAGAGAGAGAGAGAGAGAGAGAGACGAGTGTAGACAGAAGGCAAAACGGGAGAGGTAACGCTGTATGCATCTTATCCCCGCAAGCCAGGTTCAATCAGAAAGGTAGATATAGAATTATTCCACTATGCTTGTGGACACTATAGCGTTAAGAAGATGAGAGCTCTGGCGAATGCATTAGGCATAAAGCTAGTAGGAGACGAGAAGAAAGTAGAGTTCTGTGAAGCCTGCATGATAGGTAAGGCGAAGCAGTTGCCTAGGTTTAAGGTCAATAGGATAGAGAGAGCTAGTAAGCCAGGAGTAGTACTGCACATAGACACCGGGACGTGGTCAGCACGTTCAATACACGGGAAGAGACATAAATTTTCGGTTACGGATGATTACTCGTTGTTTATTAAAGATTATTATCTTTCGCATAAGAACGAATTTATTGACTGCATTACGCAGGCGGTAGCATTTTACGAGAGACAGACAGGAAATAGAGTTAGAGAGATAAGGTGTGATCAGGAGTTTGACATCCCGAAAGAAGTGATAGAGTGGTGGAAGCCGAGGCAGTTTATTTGGAAGACCTCAGCCACGGGGGATAAGGATGGAAACCCCATAGCTGAGAAGGCTAATGATATAACGGCAGGAGCCGCAAGGGCTATACGGTATCATGCCCATCTGCCCATTTCATTTTGGGCAGAAATGGAGCATTCTGCCACCACCCTCCACAAAATCTTGCCCGCCACTCATGGGCCAAGAAAAGGGATTTCCCCATATGAGCAGCTTTTAGGCAGAAAACCTTTCCTAACCCACCTCAGACCAATAGGATGCATGGGAGTTATTTACACAGGTAAAGGCAGAAAGGTCAGTTTAGAGGGAAGAAGGTCATGCTAGTAGGGTATGACTTGTTTAGGGAGTTCTACAGAGTGTGGGACGGTAGGAAGATGATAGCAGGAGTTAGAAACGTGCGGTTTAATCCGTACATGATAGGTAAGGAAGCACACCCAGATAGGACAGTAGAGTGGGATGAGGATGTAGCTGAGGGGGACAGTTAGAGTAAGGATGTCGATGTCGAACAGACACACACCACAACCTCCGCCACCACAGCCACCACCACCCACACACAAAAGGACACGACACAGACTCATGACGATGACGACTCATATGACCATGTCGATGATGTTAGTCAGTCAGACAGTCAACAAGAGCAGGGGGAGTATGGAGGGGACACAGGGGGAGACAGCTTAGATCACAAACACACACCAACACAAGATAGCTTAGCAAAGTGATAAAATCACAGAAGCCAACATAGTTCACGAAGGAAAGAGAGAAAGACGACAAGCACAACAACCACAATCACGACCGCATACTGAACTAAAACGAGAACGAAAGGTAGTTGAGGTTCAGGAACTAGAGGGAGTGAGAGTGAGAGTCCCTGCAAGAGAGTGGGGAGAGGAGTGGGGAGAGAAGACTTACGAAGAAGGATGGGAGAGCAAAGTACGCATAGGAATAGTAAAGCAGAAATGTGCCCCCAAAGACAGGCTAAAAGTTAGAAAACAACCTAAGCCATCTCACTTTGTACAATTTGAAGACAAACTAGAGAAGATGCTAGATTCAGAGATCAGCAAGTACGGGGTAAGTGAGGGAGAGTCCGTATTGCCTGCCGGAGAGTTAGAGAGTGCTATCTTATGTCACGAAAGATGCATGAATGAGCCGAATGAGCTTTTGCTTTATCTTAACATTCGTGTGCCGAAAGAGATAGCAGAGCAGGGTATGTCAGCGAAAGACTTGCAAGAAGGCATGAAGAAGGAGATACAGTCTCTTAAAGACTTTAAGACATACACATGGGTTAACTATAGTGAAGCCAAAAAGGCTGGAGTTAGCAAGATAGTTAGGCTCACATGGGTTCATAAAGTGAAGATAGACGAGAACAATAGGAAGTTTGTTAAGTCTAGACTAGCTTTGAGGGGAGACATGTTAGAGCCAGGAGTTAGTTTTAACCTGACCAGTTGTTTGTTCCTTGTGCCTCGCATCGCTCATTGCTAATGCTTGCAAAGCTTGCTGCTTGGCATGGCCATAAGCTGTATGGTGTTGATTTTAAGAATGCCTACCTAAATGCGCGAATGCATGACCCTGTCTTTGCATATGCTCCTGATGGGTTAGACAGAGGGGCATGGGGGGATGATTTTGCGTATTGATGGTGCGTTGTATGGCGCGCCGCAAACAGGCCGTAGATGGTATGAGATATTAGCCCCGAAGTTAAAGGAGCTTGGCTTTAGGCTTTTAGACTCAGACCTCTGTATGTTTGTTAAGAATGACAAGCCCATAAGAGAAGCTATAATGGGGATTTTTCATGTAGATGACTTAATCTTTACGGCGCCTAGCATGGACGCGTATGAAGATTTTGCAAGTGCTTTGGAGATGCATTTCCCCCTAAAACGGCTAGGAGTTGCAAGGGAGTTCAAAGGGATTGAAATAGTACAGGAATTCATCAACGTAAGTACCAGTTACAGGTGTTGAGGGAGTTTGGGTATGGTAAGTCCCGCCCCGTAAGCACCCCTGCACTAGATCAGTTGCCTTTAGCTATGTCCGATGATGCAGCGTTGCGTAAGTTCGCTATAGCTAGCATAGTTGGTAGTCTTCTTTATTTAGCTAAGATGACTAGGCTGGATATAGAACAGGCGCTCAATGCAGCTAGTGTTATGCAGACCATAGATAAGGGAGTCACTTATGCAATGTTAGGAAGGATATTGCGGTATTTGATTGGCTCATTTCGCGGTTTAGCATTTCACGGGCCTAAATCCTCGCAAGAGGGTCAATCCTATCCCCTGATGCGGCCCATAAGGTTTGCAATAAAACCGGAAAGTCACGTACGGGATACATAATTCTATGGGGAGCGGATCCTATAGGTTGGCTTTCTAAGAGACAGAGTGGGATAGCCCTTAGCTCGGGCTCATACCTCTGGCTTGTGATCTACCCCTGGCACGAGCACCACGCGCCGGACGAGATCGTGCTTGGCCTCCACTCCGATCGCAAGGACGTCGAGAATGCACCGACCGTGCAGATTGTGAGGAAGCTAGCTGAATTTCTCAGCGAGCACAAGGGCAAGGCCGGTGCAATGCGCCGGCGCCACGTCCGGGCTGCCCAAAACGACGCGGCAGACCGCGTGGCCAAGTACGACGCGTTAGTGTACGAGCTGGACCATGAGCCCACTGCTGAGAAGGAGAGGGCGGGCGCCTACCCCGACGCGTTCTACCCGCAAGACGGAGAGTGTGATGTCAAGAAGGGCACTGGAGCGGTGCTACGAGAACGATGCAATGGGCTGCGCGACTGCGTGACGCAGAGCTATCTCAACTTGATACAGCGCGCCGCAACCAAGAAGTCATCCTACCGCAGGCGCCTAGCCAAGTCAGCGCACACAGCGAGCGTCGCGTCTTTCTGCAAGGAGAGCGCCGCTGCCGAATTGCACACAGACGACAACGGCAAGGTGTGGCGGCCGCGACTACTCAAGGGAGTGGGATTCAACGACATCGTCAAGGGCAGGGTCAAGGGCGATCTACTCGTCGCGTTGGACGGGCACTGCGTCGCACTACGGGGCAGGAAGATCCTGAACGCTGGCTCTTACAGGGAGATGTCCCTCACGCGTGCAAACCTGATCAGCCTAGGCATCAAGGACAGACACTCGCTCGAAGTGGCTAGGTTGTAACCTTTTCTCTGTCTCTCTTTCTCTGTCGTCTGGTGATTAAAGGTATATATCTGGTTCTGTTTGCAATTTCCCGTGAAATCTCACATTCCAGACCTTTCGTACCGATCTGGCTAGTATACGTGCTGATTTCTGACGAAAGGTCCTGACTGGTAGTTTTCCCGGGGAAAAGAAAAAAAGAGGCAGGGGGGGGGAAGAGGGGAGGGGGGGAGGAGGGAGGGAGGGAGGGAGGGAGGACACCGCCTAACTGATCAGTGGCGATGCGATCGCAACGTAGCCGTCTTGTGGTGGGTGCCACTCCCCTCCTTTTTTTTCCCATTTCCCCGTGAAATCTCACAGTCTGGACCTTTCGTCACCAACTCGGCTAGTATACAGGCTGATTTCTGACGAAAGGTCCGCTACTGAACCGTCTGGTGGTGGGTGCCACTCCCCCCCCCTGCCTCTTTTTTTTGTCTTCCCGGGAAATTTCACAGTCTGGACCTTTCGTTAGAATTTAGGTTAGTATACGGGCTGATTGGTGACGAAAGGTCCGCCACTTGGACAGTCTGGTGGTGGGTGCCACCAGGCCGCCCTTTTTCACGGGAAATCAGGCAGAGTCAGGACCTTTCGTCACCAGCTCAGCTTGTTTACGATCGGATTTTTGACGAAAGGTTCAGGGCCCGGGAAATCGGCCTGGTTCAGTGGCTGGTCGGGACCTTTCGTTGACAATGCAGCTTGTTTACGGTCGGATTTTTGACGAAAGGTCCGAAAGACAAGTTTGGACCTTTCGTTGACAATGAGCTTGTTTACGGTCGGACTTTTGACGAAAGGTCCGGAAGAGAGGTTGAAAGAGAGGGAGAAAGGGGGCTTCAGCAGCAGAGGTTGTGTGGGTTTGGACCTTTCGTCACCAATGAGCTTGTTTACGGTCGGATTTTTGACGAAAGGTCCGGAAGCAGGGTGAAAGGGGAGACCCAGCAGCTAAAAGGGACGCGAGGGTGGCGAGCGCCCCCCGTTGGCGACCTTTGGTCCGGGGGAAGGGGAGGTGGTTGTTATATGGGTATAAGGATACATACATTTTGCTTTTCTTGAATAATTACGAGTTGTTCGCGAACAAGCTGTTCTACTCTCGCTCGGAAAGCCGCAATGCGCTTGTTGTGAAGTGCTGCGCGTTTGCGTAAGTGTGCGCGGGCCAGCGGCTCGTGCTGCGCCCTGAGGCCTCCCAGCGATTCTGGTGTAATTCTTGCGCGGACTCCACTGGCGATGTAAGAATATCTTAGCAAGCGGTCTATATACTTCATTTCTTGTGGGGTTTCTAGCAAAGGCTCGTAGTAAAATGAATTGCGTTTCATGTGGGGCATGTAGCAGCGCCATACCAGCTGTTCCAGATCGTCGTCATCCAGGGAAACCCATTGTTCAGGATCTATGTCGTTGACAAAAGGGGGCGAGATGTAATCTTTGCAGATATTAGCCACTCCAAGCGGTAGCAGCGTGGCCAAGAAACGCACAGCGATATAGCTAGCCGCGATTGCTCGGAGGGTCGAGTCGTCGGTTCCGTTCAATTGTTCGAATCTGCGGTAGGGACCAGCGATAAAAGTGTCTAGGTCGGACCACTGTATGTAGCTGCTCCGCCTCCAGGCACCAGCCTCGCCCTCTGTGATGAGTTCCGCCGTCACCTCGTCCCTGGTTTTGGGTTCTCCTGGTTCGTTGTAGTCGTGTTCAGTGAAATCGCATGTGCAGGAGTCAGTGTATTCCACGTCGTCCCGTCGGTCGGCGTACTCTACCGTCTCGTATACTGTCATGGGCTCCGCCGGTCCAGTCATTGGCAGGGCGAGCGCCATCTTGTCCACGCGGCGTCGCTTGGCCTGTCGAGTCTCCACGCGGTCACAGGGTCGTGCGAAAATGTCTTTCGTCCGTTACTTTTTTGCGTACCTACATATCAGGTGGCTACCAGAACGCGCCCAAGGCCCTGCGCAGGCTCTGTCTCGAAGACTGGCACTGGGCGTTCGACATCAAAAAAGCGTGCCTTACTTCCTCTGGTTCTTGGTCCGCGAGCTGCCGCGCGCTCGCGAACTCCTCGGCAGCAAGATCTCCCCGTTGCAAGCGTACGTCGAACGGCGGGAAGAAGTGCTAGGGCGCGTGCAAGAGGAGCTGGGCGTGGACCGGGAGGGCGCCAAGAACGCCATGCTCAAGATCACGCACGGCGGCAGCAAGTTCAGTGATTCTTCTTGTGCCGGCGACTACCCTACCACTCGTGCCTACCAGGCGGCTGTACGGGCCGCGGCCGAGTTTCTGGGCAAGTGGTACTACAAGAAGCTGTGGAAAGATTGCGAGAAGAAGGGCGACGCGGAGGAGACCTTGCCCGGCCGCTCGGCGACTCTCTACGACAAGCTCGGCCGCTTCGTGCACTACCTTGCAACTAGGTACGAGGCAGTGACCATGAGGACGGCCATGCAATTCTTTTGGGACAAGGGTTGTGAAATTTGCTGCCTAGTGCACGACGAAGTCATTGTTTCGGACCGAGAGTGCAAGCTGCCAGAGGATGAGGACGCGGTGGCGCGCGAGCTGAACACCTACATCAGAGAAAACGCTGTCTACCCAGGAGTTGAGACGAGCAAGCCAGGCGTCAAGTTCATGAACGTGGCTGGCAAGCGTGTGGAAGTCTGTGTCCCGGTGCCCTCGATTGACATTGGCTGGTCCGTGCAACAGATGATCGCTCGGCCCGGCGACCTGGAGTCGGTCCTGTTACCTCCCAGCAGCACTGGCTAATACACGGGTCTACGCGACTGCGGATGACATGGCCAGGACAGCAAGCGGACGACCCGTGCTGCACCCGCTCGCTTTTGAGAAGCACAGCGTGCAATGCCTCAACGCCTGGACGGGGATGGGCAAGACCTACACTGCCTTTGAGCTCATCTACAGGCTGCGCCAGGAGAATCCTGGTGCCAGGATCCTGTGGGTCACGGGACGACGGACACAGGCTACCAGCGGCGGTGGCGGACTGCGGCTCCAGTGCCATGCGTGGAAGGCAGCAGAACTGAAGCCTGTGAAGAGGCACTCGCGCAACTACAAAATGTCAACAGCAATCTCGCTGTTCTGCAAGGCATCATCGACGACACCGTCGTGTACTACGAGAGAGATCAGGCCACCGGTTCCTACCACGACCTGTACGAGGCGAAAATAGTCTTTTGCCAGGAAGAGTCGTTGTGGAAACTGCAAAGCAAGGAAAGGGGCGACGGCAGGCTACCCTTGTTCAAGCGATACTCGCTCTGTGTGTTGGACGAGTTCGTTCTGATTTGCGACCAGACAGTGAGCGAGAAGACCAACCGAAGCAACCTGCGCACCAACAATACTGTTCTGTTGGACGTGTGCGAACGAACGGAGCGCCTCCTGATCATGAACAAGGACCTGACAGAATGCAGCAGGCTATACGACTTCTTGTTTTGTAGCAAGGAAGAAGGGATCGACTTCAAGCGCGCAAAGTGCGACACGCTGGAGCAGGCGCAGGCGCAGGTCGAGTTTCACCATTACTTCTACATTCTGCCCTCGCTGGAGCGCAGGCTGAAGATCGTGCCGGACTATGACACCTGGAAAGCGGCTCTGGCGGAAAGCCTCAGTGACAACTCGCAGCGTAGCTGGACCTGTTTCCGGTCACAGCGCGTGCTGGAGTCTACCTACGACGACATGGTCCGGCTCGGCCACACGTTTCCGCACCTCGTGGGCAGCCCGGAAGCGCGCAGAGCGTACGACGAGTTGGTGAAGGAAGGCAAGGCCCTGCTGCACCACACACCCGAGCTGGACGCCACGATGCTGTGCCGAAAGAACAGGCCGGCCGGCCCTAAGGCCGGCTGGACCGAGGAACAGAATGCCAGGTACTCACACGACACCAAGGTCCGCAGCGAGTGGGCAGAAGGAGCGAGGGTGCGCATCTTGGACGGCAGGACGGCGAAGAGAACGAAGCAGCGCATGTTGGCGAACATCGATGGTTGGCTGTGCTACAATGACGACTGCAAGTGCGTTGACAACCTGGACGAGAGACACGGCGAAGGTCGCGACTGCCGCGGCATCTTCTCCACGTCCGCTGCTATGGTGGCCGTCGACGCACAGACGCCCTTCCAGCTCGTCATGCTCAACTGTGCGGACAGAGAACGCAAGGTGGCTGTTACTGGGCCTACCGGCCGGGGCCTGGCGCAGATGCTGCTGCGAGCACGCAACCTGGCAGCGCCCGCGACTATCTTGGCCTATTTCGGCGACGGCGGGCTAGGCCCCGTGAGGTTCTACGACGAAGCCCTTGCGCGAGCAGGGAAGGCCTGGCAGCACTGCCAGCTGTTCAAGACGATGTTCCAGAACTTTGCACAAAAAAAAAGCAGATGATCGACAAGGCTGCCAGGAAAGGCAAGGTTTCGGACTGGGCCCTCATAGACGGCGCGCGGCAGGTGGGCGAATTTATCGACGACAGCGGCCGGGTGCACATGTACGAAGTCCCGACTTCTCTGCAGCTGCGCCTGGTAGCCCGTGAGGTCGAGCACCAGAGAGATCTGGGCTACGGTTGCTGGCGGATGCTTTCCACCGACTTCATCATAACACTCGACGAAGCCAAGCCATTGGATGAACGACTGCTGAAGCTAGCCTCTGCGCGCGCGAACAAAGAAAACAGAAGAAAACGACAATGACGGCGGAGAACAGAAGAAGCAGACGAAGACAAAAGACGACGTGCTGCTGCGCCTGGCGCTGACCGAGCTGGTTGACTGGAAGAGCAGCTCCATTGAACGCGACGTGCTGTGGCGCAAGGACCAGATGGAGCAATTTAGGGGCATGCATTCGCTGGAGGAGATGCAGAAGCAGGGGGTGGGCGTGCTGGCCCGGTACTCTGGCTTCTTCTCCTACGCCACCAAGCTCGACACTAATGAGTTAGTGCGAGATTTCCAGCGTATCAAGTCTGCTTTGCCCAAGCTCGACTCGCAGGCGGCCGCCCGGAGCGCAGTCAAGCTCACCGGGCCACAGCAGATCCTCGCGACAAAGGAAGACGCGGCCAAGCTGTACGAGGTTGTTAAAACCGTTAGCGAGGCGCTGGGTAAAAGCGATTTTGGGGAGCTGGATGCTAGTGCCTGTACCAAAAAGCCAGGGGAATGCGATCACGAGCAAGGCCTGCACACAGAGATTCCTCACCAGCTGCTGCAAGAGAAGGACGCTGTATGGCGACGCGCCTGCGACGACCTGTTTTATTCACAAGCAGGGGTTAGGTCCGAGGACCAGGCGGCGCACGCAAAGCGATTCAAGTCGTCACTGGGCAGACTGCAACACGTGGTGAACAGGTTTGGCTTGTACCTGGCGAAAGACTGCGATAAATCAAACAGAACGACAGAGAAAGACGGCTCCAAGAAGAGGAAATCAGCTTTTGTGCTCCACAAGATGGTTGGTGGCAAAACAAAAGGCCATGCAGCCGTGTGCTTTGCCGAGCAATTCCATGACGGCCTGTATCGAGATCACAGGCCGCTAAAGAAACAAAAGGAAAGAAAGAAAGAAAAAGAAAGAAAGAAAGAAAATCGAAAGAAAGAAAGAAAGAAAGAAAGAATTTCGAAAGAAAGAAGAAAGAAAGAAAGAAAGAAAGAAAGAAAGAAAGACAGACAGACAGACAGACATAAGATAGTAAGAAACAACGAAAGAAACAAAGAAAGTATAAAAATAAGAGCAAGAAAAAACTTTAAAAAGGCACAAAGAAAGAAAGAAAGAAAGAAAGAACGGAAGGAAGGAAGGAAGGAAGGAAGGAAGAAAGAAAGAAAGAAAGAAAGACAGGAAAGAAAGAAAGAAAGAAAGAACGAAAGAACGAAAGAAAGAAAAGGAAAGAAAAGAAAGAAAAAAAAATGGAAGAAAGACAGAAAAACAGAAATAATCAAACAGATATAAAAAGGGAAACATTAGATAAAAGCTTGGGTGCTAGGGGTGGATCCGGACAGCTGCAGACCTAGAATGTTGACCATTGTTGACAGCCTAGACAGGCGCAGGAATTCTTTTCCAAAATAATCAAGGAGTAGTATAATATGAAATCTATGATGATCGTTTTTTCGTGCCTTAAAACGACCTCATAAATTTCATTTGACGCTTCCTATTGATAGTTTAAACTTTCAATACTAAGCGTCAAAACAGAAAAATAAAAAAGTGAAAATTTCAATCAATACGAAGAAGCAAAAAATAAAGAAATCTCTCTTACTCTTAATTTCGCTTTTAAATACAAACAAGAAAAAATTTAGAATTTTTTTTAGGATTTTAAATAAAAACGAAATCAATACCAACAAAGAAAACTCCCAAATTCGCCCTCCACAGAGCACATAAAAAAATACATCAAAATCAATAAATTTCACTATAGGTATTACTATGGGACACTTGAAATTTTTTTTGATTTTTTATTATTTCGCACCTAAACAGAAAATCGCGTTTTTTGTTTTCTTATGTTGGGAAATAGGCAGTCCCCGCGAAATCGTCATAAATCTAATATTACCTTAACCTTTTTTTCTCGCTTTGAAGTTCTTATGTTCTCTGGCTGAATGTCTTCACGCTGTAGCAGTTCTTTAGTCTTTTTTTCTTTAATAACTTCTTTTGTTTGCTCCTTCATGTCTTTTTCTTCGTCAATTGGTTTAATAAAATCAGTTTTCAATAAATCTCTCGGACTTACTAACTCATCGTTATTTAATATGATTTAAAACCCCTTCCGACCCTTGACTTTATAAATAATCTTGCTGAAAGTCTTACCACCTTTGAAGAAAACATTTCGTTTGTTTTCTTTTCTTACATCATCACCAATTCGTCAATTAAATTATCTCTTGTTATCGCTTGTTTATTTTTGTCTCTTCCAAAAAATACATCCACTGGTTTGGCCTGAATTCCTCTATGAACTTTATGAATCTACTAAGTCCTGAATATAACTAACCCAATCAAAATTACGATTGGTTTCAAATAAAAGGTCAAGCCATCTTCTTATACTTTTTATAACTCTATCAACAACCGCAAGTGCTCTATGGTCGCCGACTTCAACGACATCGTGTTTAATTCCATTTTCAATAAAATATTCTCGGGTCGCTCCTTTATATTCTCCCCCGCTGTCGGTAGTAATTGATTTCGGTTTATATTTGATTGATTTCAAAGCATAATAAACTTCTTTTGCTGTTTTATTTTTAATGGAATGATTATTAAATATCGGGAATGACAAGCAATCCAACAAAGCATCCAAGCATAGCCCTTATTTGCTTTCTTATCTTTTATCTTACTCATATCTGCTAAGTCAAGAAAGACTTGGTCTAATGGTTTATCAACCAGTGTTCCATATTTTCGGGTTCTTTTTCTGGTGGTGAATTTCAAGTGCTTCTTCTTCTTCTTTTGTTTTAACTACTTCCCCCGTAGGTGTGTCTTCTGCATTAATAATTATATGTTTACTGTCCATTTATACAAAATATGAAAATATTTTTTATACATATAATGCCGACCGTAAAAGTCCTAAGAAAAGTATTAGGAGAAAAAAAAAGGAGACGATGTCCGAAAATTAGCAAATTAAAAAAGGCTGAACTGCTTAAATTAATGGAACATTATGGAAAGATGGTCTCGGAAAAAGAAAAGGTTTAAGAAAACTACGAAACCACCACCTAAGTTTAAACCTTCGGAAAAAAACAAACATTCATTGAGCCAACCAATGACATTTCATTAACTGGTGATACAATGAGAGAGATTGAAGAACTAAACAAAGATTTAAGAAAATTTAGAAGCGATATTCGTGCTATCCCTCGTTATGGAAAAATAAGAAAGGGAACAAAGAAGGAAACTTTTGCAGAAATTGAAAATATTCAAAATAGTTTCGTTAAAAGACGGAACGACCTCGCAAACAGAATTAAAGAGTTTCAAAAAAAGGATGAAAGGTATTTGGAAGAGATTGATTACGTTTTTATTGGTGTAACCACAATTAACAACAAATTAAAAACTATATAAAAAATTATAGAAAAGATAAGTGGGATTAAAACTTTAAGAAATATTTTTCAACGTCGTTTTTTTCTTTCTTTGCACCACCAGAAGATTGATTATACACTTTTACACTTACACTGCTAGATTTCTTACCTTTCCCTTTCTTTGGTTTTGGCGCTTCTTCTTCACTTTCGCTTTCGCTTTCACTTTCTTCACTCTCCTCAGGCTCTTGTTTCTTATTTTTCTTTGCTCTCTTACTCTCTGCTTTCGCTCTTTTAAATTTCATATTCGCCATCTTTTCGGCAATGATATTTGTAAAATCACACTCGTCCTCATCCTCACTCTCACTCTGCTCTTGTGAGATATCATCATCTTGTTCATTAATAATATCCTTAGCCAATTTCTTTTCTTCAATTTGTTTTATTCTCTCCTCCATATCATCGTCTTCTTGCTTTACAGCATTTCGGTATTGTGCCAAATCATTTTTAGCATGTTCCATCTTTCGTTGTTTTGCTTTCGCTTTTATTCCTTCCACTGCACTACCCCAATTCTTACGACTTGCTTCGGGAGACTGCATTTTTAGAATGTTTTTGTTTTTGAAGTAGTCAAAAACAAAGATTACGCTTTCGTTTCACTCTCGCTTATTCTAAAAATATTTTTTACTAAAAGTTTTATATTTTACTATTTTAAAATTAATTATTATTCAAAATATATATTCTATCTTTGTTTTCAATATTGAAAACAAAAACTATGAGCCAATATAAGTCGCTCTTAGGCTTGTCTGAAATAGCCACAGACAGCCTATCAATCGCAAACTTAGATTTAACCAACACAAACATAGTGGGTTTAAACACAGACAGAGTGCCAGAAGATGCCGACCCCGTAAATCTTTATTTTACCGATGTGCGATTTGATACACGACTGGCTACCAAAAGCACAACTGACCTAAAAGAAGGACTTAATTATTATTGGACTGATAACCGCTTTGACACACGTCTCGCTTTAATCAACAACCGACATCAAAGAAGGAAAAAATTTATACTATACAGAGCAACGAGTAAGGGACAACGACGAAGTCAAAGCCTCAACTCAACACCGCTCTAATACATCCAATCCGCACCAAACCAGTCTATACAATCTAATTGACACTAACATATCTGCACCAGTGGTCGGTCAATACTTAAGATACAATGATATAGATGGTAAATGGAGGAATACCACCCTCGGTTCAATTGATACACTTTCAGATGTAGTAATAACCGCACCAATAGCCACTTATAGTTATCTCACATATAATTCATTAAACTGTGTAAATAAAACCTTTCCGATAAATTTCCATGGCGGCAGTTGCCAATGGTCGGCAATGTAGTGGTCAGCCCTAAGGTGGAAGGGGAACCAGGGTTGCCGGAACAGGAGGACGTGACGGTGTTGGAAAAGACGCATCCCAGCCGGGTGGCTTTGGACTTGGAGACGGATACGCAAATCAAGTTTGCTTCAGTGGACAAGTTTCGGAGCCTGACGAGCGAGGCGAAGGAATGCAAGGCACTGATTCAACACATGAAGAACCCGACGCCGGAACGCGTACCGAGGCAGTGAAGCGGCAGCTGAAGACGCACACGTATTCGGATGGGCTGATCTGGTATATGGGAACGGACGGCAGACACAAGGAAAACCCGGAAAGGTGGACGGTGTGGGTACCACCGGCATTACGGCATGCGATTATGATCGGGGCACATAACTGTCCCATGCAAAGTCATCCAGGATGGGAAAGGATGAAGTGATCGTTGACAAGGAAGATTTACTGGGGAAGTATGAGTAAGGACGTGGAACGATTCATCAACGGCTGCGCACCGTGCCAGAGAGCAAAGACGCCATACGATGCGACCAAGGGTACATATTTACGACAAGGTGTATGTACGCTGTCTATGTAGCTATCGTGTGCATGTACCATTAACATTAAATCTATACATCTACGTATCTATCCATCCATCTATCTATCTATCTACATGTATGATGGCATTTCTATCTATCTATCTATCTATCTATCTATCTATCTATCTCTCTATTTATCTATCTATCTATCTATCTATCTATCTATCTATTTATCTATCTATCTATCTATCTATCTATCTATCTATCTATCTATCTATCTATCTGCATATACGACAGTGTGTATGTACGCTGTCTATGTAGCTATCTCTGCTGGGGCAATACGAGGTCACGAGCGACATTTTCCAGACGATCCACATCGACTATGTGGGCCTCTACCGGAAGCGGGCGACGGGGGGTTCAAGTACATACTTACGGCCATTGACAGGGCGTCGAACTACGTGATCACGGTACCCACTAAGGACGAGACCAAGGAAACGACCGCTAAGGCTCTGATCGATTACGTTTTCTGCAGGATCGGAGTTCCAAGAAAGATCATATCAGACAGAGGGAGCTCGTTCATCAACTGGCTCTCGAACGAACTCAGTGCATATTTTGGGTTTCAACAACTACGTTACGGCATACAGTCCAATGGCCAACGGGAAAATCGAGCGGATGCACAAGACGATGAAGGCATCCTTGAAAATCTATTGCCAGAACAACCAGAAGATGTGGCCGGAGACGGTGCAGGCTTTTACGTTTGCGGCTAACAACTTGGGCTCCTCGTCTTTGGGAGGAAGCGTTCGGCTTTGCCCGAATCAGCTGGTACATGGCAGGGTGTTGAACACACCTACGGATCGCTTCAAGGACACGGCTTTATATGACCCGACGGAATTGATGGCATGGCGCCTATGGGCAATAGCGGAGGCTGAACACATCATCCGAAAACAACGCGAGGCTGCTATGAGGCGGAAGGACGACAAGGGGCAGCAAAAGTTCCGACATGTGGAATTCAACGTGGGAGACACGGTTTTGATATACGTCCCGAGCATCCCGGTGGGTGTATCGGCGAAGTTGTACGAAAAGTGGCAGGGACCGTATCAGGTGGTGCAGCAGACTGCAGCATACAACTACAAAATCCGCCATCAGCGGCGGACGGCAACAGAACAGATCGTGCATGCACGACGGCTGGTCAAGTTCTCACCGTTCTTATTGAATTACGAGACGGACGCGCAGGCATTGGCGCGCACGACGGATGATTGGGGCAACCCGACACTTTTGCTTACTCGTTCGCAGCGTGCGGAGGAGCTGGCAAGGTTGAGGGACCAGCTCTTGGACGAACCGGAGGAGGAGGAGAAACAAAGGTTGCGGATGCAATCACGGAGCTGGAAAAGGGCTCTCATGAACGAGGATCCAGGAGACAGCGCCAGGAAGGCGAAGGCGTCAACGGCAAACAGGAGACTAAGGAGCGGAAGGAGGAGCCGGAGGGCTCGGAGGGAGTGCTACGGCAGGAAACAAAGGAGGAGGAGAAGGAGGAGAAGGAGAAGCAACGGGCACAGGCGGCCCGTCCGAGACCACCACCAGAGGGAGGGGATGGAGGTGGGTCGCGTCCTCAGTCAGAGAAGTGGTTGGACGACCCGAACAAGATAGATAAAATCCGCTGGAGAGTCGGCAAGTATTACTTGATGCGACCGGCGGACAAGGAGGTCTCGGATGATACGCTGGATGACTTCTATTGAGGGTCGGAGGACGTACGAGGTCCAAGGCGGCGGCGAGCATTGCCCCAGTAATGCAGTTCTGGAGGAGCGATGACGGGACTAACATGGAAAAAGACCGTCGGTTCAGTCCGGTTTTTCTGGAGAACTGGGGGCAGAAACGGGAGACTTGGGATGTCAGCATCCAGTTGAATGACAAGGACCACACGCCCTATACGGTGCAATCACGACCTAGGGAGGTTCTGGACAGAAGATGATTACCCTTTTTTTAGGGTCATTTTCAAGAAAATGCCCTCAAAAAAAGGGTCTTTTCGGACCAAATCGCCATTTTTAACATCATAAGAAATTAAAGAGAAATCAAGTAGAAATCAAAAAGGAAGCTAAAATTAATATTTGAATTAATTATTTTACATTTATAAAAATATGTATAGTATTATATAGCTGAGAAAATGCCAAGACCGAAACTATACGAGGGAGAAGCAAGACGAAAGAGAAATAACGAGAAGGCTCTCGCATACTACTACCGCCACCAAGAAAGGTTGAAGGAGGAAAGAAAAGAAAAAGCATTAAAGCAAAAGCAAGAACTCAAAAGCATAGAGGAATACAAAAAGAAGATACAAGAGCTGGAAGATAAATTGAGTAAGATAGCTGTTTAAGTTCCAATAATTTTTTTTAATCTGGTAAAAATATTTTTCATCTAAACACATACGAGCCATATAATAACAGTAAAAACATTAATTAATTATTTTCAGAAAAAGTATCTTACCTAAGATATACATAACGGTAAAATGTCAAAACCACCACTACCACCAAGACCAAACAAGCAATATGTTCAACTTCTTCAAGCTAAGGCTAAGCTTAGAAAGGTTGAAACGAAAGATAAAAGAAACCGCCAAGACCTTTTATCTAACATCCGTAGTAATACAAGGGCAAATCTCCGCGAGGCTAAGACTAGGGAAGCGAAGAGGCGAGAGTTTAGAGCAAACGATTATGAAGTTAGGAGGGATAATCGGCTGAACTCTCTCACATTCAAATTTAGGGAGCTAGACATAAGCTTCTATGATACAGACACATTGGAA
Source organism: Paulinella micropora (assembly GCA_019918135.1). Classification (NCBI taxonomy): domain Eukaryota; phylum Cercozoa; class Imbricatea; order Euglyphida; family Paulinellidae; genus Paulinella; species Paulinella micropora. Next base: position 124,993 of record WBZZ01001308.1, read on the forward strand.
GATAAGGTATTGATACCCGCTATAAGATATACCAGAAGGGAAGGAATGACCAACAATGCGGATGTCAATATATCTATAACATACTCCACCGCTCCTGCTAATGAACGATACGACCACTATTTAAAAAAGAAAAGTTTTAACTCATTTCAACTCCGCCAATACGATACAGTATTTATGGATGCTCTGAACGAGTTCAACATAAACAACATTGAAGCGAGCGAGAATGGATATGAAAGAAACATAAGATATGTGGAAATAACCATAGTTCAAGAAAACGGCGGAGGATGCTATGAGGGAAAAACCGAAAAGAGGGAGAAAGTTGAAGAAGGTAAAAAGATATCTCCGCCAAGCAAAAACAACAACTGCTTATTCTTCTTATGTAAGGATATGCTAGATATTCATCCAATGAACAAGAACCGCTGTAATATCGTCCGAGCTGAATTCAACCTTCCACCAAACTCCCCCATACCATTTTCAATAGCGGTTGAAATATTGAAAAAATATGTTAAGGAAGGGAAAACATATGAAATAACCGACAATATTATGAAGCAGACATTCAGCACAAACGAAGAAGGACAAGAACCTGACAAATTAATATTTTTGGAGAATAACAATTATTATGGATTAGTTAAGCAGTTTAAGAAGCGGTGCGAGGACTGCTTGCGACAATATCTGAACAAACACAAATGTAATCTCAACAGGAAAAAATTTGCGGATATTATGTTGAAGAAGAATGGTAAAAGACACTTAATAACTAAATTTAGAGAAGAAGAAAAAATAAATAACGACCAAATTCTACATTACGATTTGGAATCATATAGAAACACAAACATCGCTGTCGGCTACGATATCCACGACTGCTACATCAGGGCTCTGAGGGTTTTAAATACATAGCTGGTAAAGATTGTATCAGTCAATTCGTAGACCTACTAATAGAGCGAGGCGAGAAGACAAAAGCAGGATGGGTGCCGAAGGATAAAAAGGACAAACCGCCAGTTCTATATGTTAATGGTTTTAACGGAGCGAACTTTGACCACTACTTCATACACCAAGAATTAATTAAAAGGGGTATTAAGATTAAGTCTTCAAAAATCAATAACGGCTCTATTATCTGCTTAGAGTTTGAAAATGTTAAGATGTGGGATATGTGTAAGCATACACAAGGAAGTCTTAAAGCAAATCTGGAAAGTATGGGGTGCGAAATCCTAAAAGGAGACTTTGACCACAGCCGAGCCAAAAAGTGGGAGGATATGGACGACAAGACGAGGCAGGACTGTCTGGCTTATCTTAAAAATGTTGTTATGGGTTTGAAAGAATTATATGACAAGTTAAATACCGAAATATTTATAGCTCATAAAGTCAATCTAACTTCATACATATCAACTTCAAGTCTCGCTTTTAACATATGGAAGAAATATGTAGACGGTAAATATGAGGTGAGACTTCCAACGGTGGAGCAGGAAAGAGCATTTAGAAAAGCCATTATCGGCGGAAGGACTTACCCATCTAAGAGGCGGTTCATTTCTAAGCAGTATGAACGATATTTGAAAAAAGAAATCACATTTGACGAAATAATAGACTACCTAGTAGATGCGGATGTCGTATCTCTATATCCAACCGCGATGTTGTTAGCTTTTATGGTTTGCGATATACTGGAAACAATCGGACCATTTGACCCGCGAAACCTTCAAATCGGTATTTACAACCTTGATTATGTCTCACCCAAAAACATATTACATTCAAGGATTGGACAGTGAGACAAAATGGGCTCCCTTAAATGGCGGCTAGAAGATATGAAGGACCAATGGCTGACGAGTGTAGATATTGAGGATATGGTAGCCGAAGGATACGAAGTCCGCATTCATAAAGGATACTACACTGCCAAATCGGAATGTGTCTTCAAACAATACATAGACGATATGTTTAAGGCGAAGGAAAATGCTGAGAAAGGAAGCCCGCAATATCTGCTCGCCAAATTGTTTATGAATAGTCTATACGGTAAGATGATACAGAGACCGATACCTTCAATAACAACATATATACAAACTAATGAAGATTACTGGAAATTCTGGAATAGCAATCAAATAACTGACATTGTCAAATTTACGGACCAACAAGGAAAAGATTTATGGCACATATCAGGCCTACCTCGCAATCCAATCTTATTAGAGAGTAGCATAACGAAGCCTTCACACTACGGGGCATTCATACTAGCATATAGCAGACGAATTATGTTCAACTATATTAATGAAGCCAACCCGAACAGAACCATTGAAGACGACTTTTACTACACAGACACAGACAGCCTCCAAATCCACGCGAGATGTGCCAAGTATGTAAAGAATATGGGTAATAAGAAACTAGGCGGTATAGGGGACGACTTAGGCGATGGATGTAAGATTATAAAAGGTGTGTGGATAGCACCGAAACTATATATGTTAGAATTCACGACAAAGGATGCCTTTACGGAAGGAATGACCAAGAACGACTTAAAGCATATTTCAAAAGGGGTTAAAAGAGTGTCTGAAAACGGAGTTAAAAGATATTTCCATTTTAGGGGTAAAGGCTTAGATGCTAATCAGCTAAACTATGACACATTTGATAAGATGGACAAAGGCGGGTCGGTTGAAAACGTCAAGGATTTCCAAATCAAAAAAATACACATTGATAGAAACAGCAAACAACAACAAGTTCCACATTTTAGCATTTTACATATGACGAATGTTAAAAAACAAGTTAATGAGAATAAATGGGCGGGCCGTAGGTTCATTAACGATAATGACAGCATCCCACTCGGCTTCAACATTCGCGGTTGAATTATAGGTAAATTTTTTTGGCTCCTTTACCCTTGAAGCTCCTGATTGTATGAATTCCTTTTTTTGGTTTCACTAACTTAGTATTCACAGCTGTCGCCCCTAACAATGACACAGGGTCAAATGCTGTTCGGTAATGCGTGATAGCTGCCGCGGTCTTAACCCTTTTACCTTTTGGATTTACTTTCACAGCCACTCTGTCAATCACTCCTTCAATTAGGTCCTTCGTGCTACTGCCTTTATTGTATGTGGTCCCCCTTACACCAGTCTGTCGGCTCAGGTCTTTCGCTATTGTTCCACCTAACGAATGACCCGTCAGCTCTACGTTATCTTTGCCATATTTCTTTATAACCTCATCAACCAACTTCTGTTCTTCTTTATATCTCGGAGTTCTTTTTAATACTCCCTTTACCAATGCGACATCGGTTAACAGGTCCCGCTTATCAGCACTTCCTCTAAATGCTACAATAGCTTTGCCATCTTTTTCATACACCGTTGACTTTTCTTTGCTGGCAACTGGCTTCCATCCGTCCGCACCTTTTCTATCCGACGAGGACGAATAGACATCCTCTGACAAATCCGCATTGCCTCCCTTTTGTTTCCTATAAGCCTTACCAGCTTTTTTCAATGCTTCCTTGTAGCTTATGTTATGTTTAGCAGAGTAAGCCTTAACAAAGATTATCCACTCAGACATCCTATATTTAATATTTTTTATTTTTTTTCCTCCCTATTATATACCCCCTACTATGTCCGCCCTAACTAGACTGTGCGAGAAGTTCCAAAAACTTTCTATTGAAGGCGAAAAAAAATCCTTCTCGTTGGAAGATGTCCAAAAGGTAATCCACGACGAAATAAAAGCGATTGAAGAAATGAGGAATGCTCAACCAAACTTGTTTCATTTCGGGAAATACAAAGGTAAAAAAATAGAAGACATCGCAAAGATTGACAAGCCATATATTGAATGGTTAGTTCGTCAGCCGTGGTGTAGTAATAAAGACGAATTGAAAAAGTACATTCATTGACGAATGAGATACATTTTACCTCTTATATTGATTTCTTTTTTATAATTCGCAGTATTGCTTTCTGTTTGTGAAAGTCGCTAAATTTAGTGAAATGCGGTTCTTTCAATAAACCGTCTTCAACTTCTAATTCTCTATTTACTTCAAGATATTGTTGAAGGACATCTTTGAATTGTATGATGTCAAAGTGGTGGTCTACGTGGACATCAACCCGCTCATATATATCACCACTTATTTCGCATATGTATCTGGGTTCTACGAATACATCAATAGCCACGATGTCAAGATATTCTTGTATTTGCGGTCTTATCGTATTCCTGCTTGCTTCTTTTATCACTCTCGCCATTTTTTTTAATTTGCTAAGGCCTATGAGGTCAACACAGCAATTCCACGAAAACGGCTTACCATCTACACGAAAGTGTTTTCTCCCAGTGGTCAAATTACTTTCAACATCAATGATGCCATTTTTTAGACAAGGGTGATGGGTTATTAGGTCTCGCACGAAATTGCCATCTTCTGGGTTCAGCACTTCACCATCGTTATATTTGTTTATTATTCTTCTTATGTGGGATTTGATAGATGTTTTTGTTAGAAACCGCCTGCCACCCACAATATACAACTTACGACTATACATACTATATTATTATATTAGAAAAAATTATTACAAAAATAATTATTACTGATCTTCTAAGAAATTAACGATAACACTCACATTTCCTCCATTTGCGACAGTAGATACAGACTTTTGTAAAAATGTTAGATTTTCGCCAGGAGCGAGTTGAACATCGTAAGCTCTCAGGTCAATAAGCTGGCTTGAAGTAGCATTAACATACAGTTTAAGTATGACATCCGTTATAGTGGCACCGCCGAGAGCAGTCGCAGCAGTGTCCTTTGATACGATTGAGGTTGTGGCATCAATATCCGCGAAGTTCTCCGCCGTAAGTGTTCCAGTTGTTTTCACAATCCGCACTATATTAACTTTGGTGTCTTCGTTTGATATGCTTACGAGAGTTGGGTAAACGGTTGAATAATTTGTTGAGGCACCATTAAAAAGTGATTTATTTTTTATGCTGAGAATTGGGCTTTCAGTAGTGCTCGCCTTTTCATCTCCTTCCGCTTCGTTTGATATGCTTGTATTAACAGTGTTGGTACCCTCAATAAACATACTACAACTGGCTGTTTTTAATATTTGTATTCCAGTTCCACCATTATTAAACATTCGTGCCACAAAAGGGAGAGTTGTATTCCGAAGACTGACACCCGTGTTGGCATTCGCATACTTAATCATATGGACTTGCTGGAATTCGCCTGTATTCGGGTTCTCAATTGAAAACTTAATAGCACCAAATCCCAAGTATTGGAATTGAATTTGAAATACATTTCCCTTCGTCCAATCCATATTAGGCATATCGCCTGTTCCATTACACGGGTCATTCCAAGTCGCTTGTGAAACCAAGGTAGGCACTCCTGCTTTGGTATGGAGAATATTCATTCCGTCATTTTTAGTCTTGTAAAAATAGAAACCATTATCTAATGCGGTATCGCCAATGCCGATAAATGAATAGTAGTCCTTGGTTTCGTCAGTAGTCCATAAGGCAGTGAAGCGACACATAACTCCCATCCCTGTTCTGTATTTAATTCTTTTTTGCTTACCATAATGGCATCGGCGGTAGCTTTCGCTTCCGTTTTCAATTCAGCCATATTCGCATTAAATGCTACGGTCGCATTAGTTTGAGTTAATGTCCATATCCGTGTATTAACTGTGTAGGGAAATATTTCCTGTAATACTGGTGTTAATGAACTGGTTAATGCTTCACCAAAGGCGGTTTTCATATTATTGGTTTCAATGTTGCCGTCATACCCGACTTTGACATTTACGAAATCGCCATCTGGATTTTGTGCTATCAAATTTCGTTGGTGGGATGTCATAGTTTCCTATATTATCAAAAAAATAAATAATCTATCAAAATTAATTACTTGGGGTTTAATTTCTGGTAATGGTGCCATTCTTAACATTTACTTCTTGCTGAGTGACGACGAATGTGTAATGATTGGCCGCAATATTCGCAGTGGTAGCAATAAACTCCCATCGTCGCTCGGTGTCTAGGGATAGTCCGCTGATTTCATTTTGGTCCTTGCTCCACAGAGGGCGGGTATTGTCAAAGCTATCGCACCAAATCCAGTTGTATTGATAAACATTGCTATTCATCAAAGAAGAGCCTTCCAACTTCGGTTTAAGATACATATAGTCTTCTAGTTTTCCAGTTTGACAATCAACATTGAATTCTTGAAGTCTTGCTCCGTCTAGTGTGGTATAAAAAGTTTGGACCTTAGAACCGAGCAGGTTGCTATTGTCATAAGCGGTGTTCTTATTTTCAGTCGTATTGAAAACAGAGTGATAAATTTTCTTAATTCGTCGTCCGTGGCCTCTGTTAAATCTAAGGATAACATTTTGAGAAGTTGAAGCTACTCCGACGGTATTTTTATACAAATAAGAATAATCAATGTTGAAGCTCATACCTTCTGGGCTCATAATCTTCTGTTGAATTGATTGAACGACATCGGGGTTAGTTTCAACAGCTAAGAACAGGCTGAGATTAGTAATAGTAACATTTGAATCCGCCACCGCAACAGTGCCACCACCAGTAGAAAGAGCATCATTGTTATAATAAAAGATTTTGGGTGTCTGTTGCCAAACAATTCGCATAGTCAAAATTTCTGGAAACATAATAGTTTTATCCAGAGCGAAAATAGTATTGTAAAGCATTCCAAGATTAATCTTAACATTAACACTCGGGCTGGCATTGTTAATAGTTCCAGCTGAAAAATACTTAGCCTCATTAAAAGCAACATTAACGAACTTACTCGTGCCAGTCTCATTCGCAATAAGGGTATCATCGTGTCGGCGGGCATTTGTGGTGGGTTGTGCCATCCAAGCCTTTAATGCGGCCTGAACCTGAGCCTTAGCAACATCAATAGCCGTATCAACTTGTGCTTGTGAATTTCCACCAGCCGCCGAAGCGGTCAAGGCTGTTTGTAAGGCGGCCAACCTTGTAGCATCACTGGCGGGTTGAAATGTAGTTGTAGCATTACACTTTTGAAGCATACATCCCGCACCAGTTCCATTGTCGTGGTTTTCCAAAGCGAGTAAATCGTCAATGGAGGTTTCGGGTTTCCAAATCATCTTAGTGATATTTCCGACTTCGTTAATGTCGCACAGATAAACACCACCTCTCGTAATCAATTGAATTTGTCTAATTGGTGCCAGGCAATCCATAAAGCATTTATTGTAGTTCGCCGCCTTCGCATCTGGGGCATAATTAAAACTCAAAACAGAGCGTGCCAAGTTAAAAGGACGGCTAATAAGGTCAAAGTTGCTTTCCTGTCCTCCTGCGGTAGAAACAGTGATATTAATAGAACCCTCACGAGGGGTAAGCTTATTCAAGCGATAAGAAGCACTGATGTAGTCAGTCCTGCTAAAATCTAGTTCGCCTCCGTGTTGTGTGGGCATTTTTGTAAGTGCTTTTTTCCAAAAACCACTTACGAACTCAAAAACGATTTGTAAAAGGTTCCTATATTAATCCCCCAAAAAAATAAATAATTCTAAAATTAAAATTAATTACCTTGATTTGAGTAGATTGAAGAACGAGGAAAATAAATGAAAATAATTCGTCTCACGGTAAATCAACAATGTCATAACAATACCGAGGCCGTTGAGATTAACTGGTTGGTCGTTTTCGTCAGTCAAGTAAAACCGATACACATTGCTTGAACTAGTAGACAATCTTTTTCCGTATTCACTGCCCGAGCCGTCATAGATAACAGAGCCGAACGGGATTTCATTTGCTGTGTATATTTCTTGGAGCACGTGATTATCGCCTTCCCCAACGAGGTCGCTTTGTAAATATAATGTTTTTTCGCCAGTCAAGATTATGACATTTGGAGACCTAATGGTATTATTAGCAAAGAAATATGTTGAGTCGCGGTCAAAACCCATTACTTCGTGGATACGTGTTTCGGTGTCAAATATAAACCGCGGTTGAATGCCTCCATTGTTAGCTACGGTAAATAATAGCTTACCATCTTCTGGGTCGGTGTTTGTGTTGTTGCTTGTTATTGTGTATGTGTAGTCATTGGGGCTATCTGCGGTTAGCACCTCGGCCAGTTTATTCTTTAAGTTATTCATCGTGTAGTTTCCTTCGGGTATCGTAATTAGCGCCTCAAATCCATCTTCACTAAGTGTAAAAGTATTGTATGGCGAAGAAACAGAATAATACGATTTAGGCACATAGATATGTAAAATTTTACAATGTGTTGGATTGTCTAGCGATTTCATATCAATGGAGTGAGTAAAATCGCTGTCCGTGCCGTTTATCCTATTTTTGCTATTGACATAGTAAATGTTACTACTTCGCCCACCACGGTAATCCATTTGTAAGAGCTTTTTTTTCAAAAAACCTCCTACGACCTCAAAAAATTATACTGTATATATATTAGAAAATATATTTTTGTTTTAATTACATACCACAACGGAGGGGGTGCGGGGGACGAAGGCCCCTGCTTCATATATATGTGTCAAAGCCATACCCATTCTGTGTTTTCAGGTCCTCAGCTTCTTTTTCCTTCAAATCAGTCCATCCGCTGGCGAATTTGAACCTATTACCTTTCGCCCGCTCTAACAAAAACCTCATACTATGCCATCCGCAGGTATCTGTTGCGTTGCTTTGGTTTTTAACTTGATTAACCTTCATAAGCAGGTATGTGCTCGGCTTACTCTTGTCTATAAGTTGTTTCATTTGGTGTAGAAATAGCTCGGTTGGTTTATACAGTGCGAGCGGGTCATATATCTCTATACTTCTATCGCCATCTAATGAGCAGTAAACAGCAATCCAATGTGAGCCTGGTTGGCTAGACTTATCCAAGTTCATTATAAAGCCATACTTCTTTCTTTTTTCTGGTTTCAGTTTGTTTATTTCATCGCTCGCTACCGTGCCGATATACCATTCGTGCTTTTTCATAATGTTGTCTATTTCATCCGTCATTAATCCTCGGTAGGGGCCTCCTCCAACGATTTCGGGTGTTTTGTCGGCGGTGATTTCGGGTGTTGTGTCTGCGGTGATTTCAGGTGTTGTGTCGGGTGTGGGTTCGGTGTTGGTTTCAGGTGTGGTGTCTGGTGTTGGGGCTGGTGATATGTCGGCAATGGTTTCGGTGGTTGTGGTTGCTTCCTCTGTTGGTTGAATACCGAGATTATTTGAAACTTGATTTTTAATGTTTGGGTCGCTTCTCATTTCAGTTACTAAGCTACTTACATAATCCTTCTTCTTCATTTTTTTTCTGTATTTGCCCTTCTTCAAATATTTCTTAATTTTTGCTATCGTTAAAAGTTTGTGGATTAATTCCTCCATTGTTTTTGCCCCAGCACCAGCTTGGTTTATTCCCAAATAATCAGCGAGTTTCTTTCTCATTTCATTCTGGTCTATTCCTAAATCAATACCTTCATCTACTATAACTTGTGCCATACCCGCAGTCGTGTGTTTTCCTTTAACTTTTTTTGGCGGTGGTTTGCCCCGAGCTTTCATTTCTTTTTCCAAAGCAGGGCCCAAAGTTTTGGGTATGTCCAATTTTGGATACTTGTAATCATTTCTTAAACCTGCGGATATGTATGATATTTTATCTTTAATTTCAAAGTGTTTCGCTTTGGCCTCCGCTAGTTTTTTTCTTGTTCTAATTCTTTTTTGTATTGTTCAGCCAGTTCTTTCTGCTCATCTGCTGATTGGGCATCGGCTATCGCTTTCTCTATTCCTGTGCCAAGTTTGATAAATTCTGTTTTGCTCAAACCTTTAATAAATTTAGTTGTAAAGCCCGCTTTCTTCATTAATTCAATGTATTTTTCTTTTAATTCCTTTTCAGCCTTTTTCTCTTCTTTTGTTTTCAATGGCATCTGCTTTTCTTCTGGTGCTTGTGGTGGTGCTTGTGGTGGTGCTTGTGGTGGTGCTTGCGGTGGTGCTTGTGGTGGTCCTAGTTGTGGTGCTTGGGGTGGTGCTTGTGGTGGTGCTTGTGGTGGTGCTTGTATGTATTGAGGTTGGAAAGGCGGTAATAACATCACATTATTTTTTCTATCTTGTTCAAATTTTACATCCTCTATAAGTTTTTGCTCTCTGTTCGCCTCCCTTATTAATTCTTCTTGTCTTTCTTTAATGTCGGCATTCTCCTTCCTCTCCATTCTTTTCTTCTCATCTTCCGCCTGTTCTCTTAACTTCTTTTCCTTTTGCTCCTGCTCGTGTATTAGTTCATATTTTTTCAGCAGGTTGTTTTGTATCTGGTTGCGGTTCTCGTGTTCAAGGCGATTGAATTCGGACTTGATTATTCGCTCCTTCGTCTTTCGTGTTTTCTTCGTTTTATTGTCCCCTTTCATATATTTCAGAAACAGTTTAACGATTTGAAGTGTTGAAAGGTCATTCGTTTTCTCGCCAAAGTTGAGATATGCTCGTTTGCCTTTTACTTTGATATATGGTCTGCCATCTTTTGTTCTGTATATCCTCGGAGGTCTTTGTTTCTTCGGCTTACTTCGCATTACTACTGGTTGTATATTATTAGTAAAAAAAATAATAGAAGGTTTAGTTTTTTATTTGAGTGGCTTGTCCTTACCGAAATTTGACTGCTCCACCTCGTTGCTTGCCGTATCCTTGTTTGGCCGCAGCCTTTGCTACACGGTCCGCATAAGGCACTCCGACATCGCTAAGAAAAGTAGCACCCCTTGAAATCAATTGGTTTTTCTTGATAAATCTATTAGCATCCAATATCGCTTGTCCGACTTTCTTCCAATTAACTTTGCCTCCTGTTTGTTTCTTTTTTCCTTTGTTCTTTCGTCCTCCTGCTTGTGGCATACTGGGATTGTAGCTGATATTGTATCCCGATGGTTGTGAAATAATCACTGGTGATGTTGGCATCTATATATAGTTCTGAAAAAAATAATTATTTTAAATTACAAAAATCGCTTATTGAAATTTTGCCTCAGTTCGTCCGATACAGCATCAACATACAAAAAGTTAAATCGTTCTTTGGTAGCCTCGTGATATTTTTCAATAAAGTATTCAAGGTCGTAGCCGAGGTCTAAATGTTTATATACAAGTTCAATTTTATCAACACTCTGACCAGGAAAAATAAGAAGGTAGTCCAGCTGTTTGATTGCCTCAGGTTTTAGGTCGTTAAGATACTGCGAGCTCATAATCACCTTTGACTTGTAGTGGCGGTTTTTCTTTAACAGGTCGCTCACAGACTTATCCCTTAAACCACTACCTAAATCGTCTAGCACGAACACGACTTCTGGTGTAATGTATTTGCTCGGCCTCGGTGGTTTTTCGCCTCCCTCCTGCTTCTTCTTCTCTTCCTCTTTACCAAAATAAAGAAACTTCGGCTTTGGTTCTTCTTTCTCGTCTTGAATGATTTCGCCTTCTTCTTGCTCCTCGTCAGGTTTATTCAGCTTGTCTAACTCATAATCAATCACAGACAGTCCATCCGTTTTCAAATATGTGTATATCGCCATCGGATTGCCTTTCTTTTTGAAGTGTTTAACCATTTCTTTGTATATGTGGTCCTTATGTATCGTGCTGGCTATAATAACAATACGGGTCTTTTTGTCGGCCGTCCTTTTCAGGATTTCAAACAGTGCTGTCGTCTTGCCACTCTTCTTGCGAGCGAGAAGAAAAATATTGGCATACGGCTCGCCAAATAACTTATGTCCTTTTGCCAACTTGTCGCCATCTCCGTTTTGCTTGACTGGTTTAACCTTTACATTATTGATTTTCTCCATAGCAGAGACTTCGCCTCCGCACCTCCAAATATATTATATATTCTAAAATATATTTTTTACCTGCGGGGTTGTAGGGGGAGCAGGCCCCTACGCAACGAATTCTAAACAAATAACAATTCTTCCAGCTAGCAGGTCAGTCTCAATGCTACCATTGTCCGTTTTAAGCACTCTAAAACTGTATTGCCCGTCGGTCCAATTAATAATACCCAAGTTGTAGCTAAGATTGGAAATGTTTGCGACATTGCTATCAGCGAATGTTCCAATAATACCGATGCGGTCCATATGAAGAATTTTTGTTTTCGTTTCAGTCATATCATTCATATAGTGGATATACTTAACATTCATTCTAGTTGGGGTAAAGTTCAATTTAATGGTTTTGTCAAATGTTTTGCTACCACCAGCAAAATCATTACTTAGAAAAATAATCTTTTGGAATTTGAACTCACTCATTGTTTCTATATGTTGTATAATATATTATGTTATTAATATTATTATTTGTGTGTTCTGTGTTAGGTCGGACTGCTTGCGATTTCTATTCACGGGTCAGCGATAAAAAAAATGAAAGTTGTGTGTGGTGTATCCAAAAAGGATGTGTGTATAAGCCTTTCAGCGATTGGTGTGTTAGTTTTGATGAAGCTATTCCGCTAATCTGCTCAAACGATGCTTCTTGGTATAAAGTCTATCTGTATGAATGCTCACTTCTTTGAACTAGATGGGCTAGGAAGGCAGATTCCTATTAATAGTGTTAAAATACCGACATAAGTGTTGGCTGTCTCACACGGTAAGTTCTTTTCAGATAACCTCACGATACATAGGGTGATGATGGCGATAATGATACCCATTTGAAATAAGTATTTAATAAGTCGGCTGTCGGTTGGTCTGTTTTTATACAACAACAATTCCAGTTGTCTTCCAATTCGTGCTCTACTTTTTTTTCTTCATTCTTCAACGAAATATCCAAAACACGATTTTTCAACTCTGGTGTTAGTTCGCCGTCTATTTCAATGACTGGCGGTGGTGGATGTAATCTAGGCGGCATTAGAAGGGAAAACGACTGCTCGTATTTCTGCTAATTGGTTGGTTTGGTCTTGTAATATATTAAGTAAAGTTTTATTTTCTTTTTCTAAATTATCTACCTTTTCCGCCATGTGTTGAAAAGCACTGACTAATATTGGTATGAAGTCAGTGTATGATATACCTTCAAAGTTTCCATTTCCATCGCCTGCTTTTATTCCACTTTCAAATACAAATTCTGGAAATACTTTTTTTACTTCATCCGCAATAAATCCGTGGTTCTTTTTCTGTTTATTTTCGTCTGATTTCAAATAATATGAACAGCAGTTTATTTTCATAAGTTTATCACAACAATCTCCGCAGTCTAATGTTTTAATATCTGATTTTAGCCTCCTGTCTGAACCAGAAGACCAAACATTCGCTCCTGCTGCAATATAAACATATCCTGTATTGTTTTCACCATTTGATAGTGAAGTTGACCAAGCGTGTAATAAACCACCTGTATTCATTACTACCGCATAACCTGATGAGTCTCCTGCTTTCATAAATATTTGTGGGTTTGTCGTATTGCCTGGTCTTTTTCTTAATGTTAAAAATCCACTGGATGCTGTCGTCATGCTTGTATCACTCTGAGCATAGATTACTCCTGTCCCCCTCGCATAAAAATTTAAATCTTGGTTTGTGTTGCTCCCCGTAGCATATATTGAGTTATAACCAAAACCAACTCCCTGTGTTCCGTTGCTGTGTCTGAATTCAACACCAGCAGAAGAAGCTCCAAGATTGGCTGTGACATATAACCCGACTGGTGTAGCATGAGACCCACTTCTTGCTTCTCCTCTTATATCTGCCGTGCTATTAACAACAGATATACCCGCATTTGCCGTTATTAAACCACTTGCGGTTGCCGTTGTTGTTGATACACCAGCACTAGCCGTTATCAATCCTTTTGTCCATAAAGTGCCGTTTGACCCATTCAATGACATCAATAATTGTTCTGACGAATTCTCCCATATAAAACCATCAGTGGAAACATTACTTACCCTAAATCTAACAGCAAAGGAAGTGAAATCATTGCCAGCAACCGCAGACCCTCCCGCTAGACTTCTGATATTTGTAGCTCCACCATTTGAAGCCATATAAATACCATAACTGGTGTTGCCAGTGTCCCACAAAAATATTCCTCTCGTATTACCTCCATTCGTATTTCCTTGTATAACTATGCTAGACCCTCCTGTCGCTGTTAATAATCCGCTTGCGGTTAATGTTGTTGTAGTCATACCAGCAGTTGCCGTTAATGTAGTTCCTGTTATTGTTCCACCACTCGTTATGTTGTTGCTGTTCATATCCAAAGCACCATAAAACCGCATACCGCCAGCATTGTTAAAACGGACAATGTCAGACGAAGCACTTTTATTATCCAAAAGTTTTGAAATATAAAGTCCCGCCCCCTTTACATCAGATGCTACATTCGTGAATAGGTAGCCTCGTTGGTTCGCGGTTCCACTTGTAGCAGTATTTAGAGTATATAAGAAAGACTGCCAATCTCCTGTTGTCTGTGAAAAGAATATATCTCCTCCATTTTGGTTTAATATCCTCGCCCCATTGTATGTAATATTTCCACCATTAATGATATCCACATTATTAAAATCGGCTTGGCTTAACAAATTAAGTGCTCTTACATCATTTCTTGTTCCATTAAATATTTTAATTCCCGTTATTGTTTGGTCCCCTGTTAATTTCACATTTCCTCCGTCTTTTGTATCTACATAAGATTGTGTTGCTACCAACGCCCCGTTTATGCTTATGTTTCCTTTCGTCCATAAAGTTCCATTAAGCGCATTTAACGACATTAATAAGATTTCGTTTGACGCTTCCCATATAAATCCCTGAGTAGCATCTGGATAAATTCTCATTCTAATAGCACGACCAGTAAAGTCGTTGCCAGCACACGCGGTTCCATTACCGAATGCTTTGCTCGCCCCAGAAGACGCCATATACAAAGAATAATTGTAATCAAGATAATTCCACAACCATAGCCCGTAATTACTAGTTCCATCATTGCCTCCTTGTATGCTTAATGAACAAGTAGCTCCCGCTGTTAAATTAGCCACTCTACCACTCGCAGTCAATGTTGTCGTTGATACTCCCGCATTTGCCGTTATTACATTGCTGAATGTCTTCGTCCCTGCTATGGTTTGGTTTCCTGTTAGTTTCACATTTTGACCGTCTAATGTATCCACATAACTTTTGTTTGCTCCGTCCGTTGTTGCTGTTGGTGTGGCTAAATTTGTTATTTTGTTGTTATTCAAAGATAGTGTAGTGCCAGTTGCTGTTATAATTAAAGTATCACCTGAATATAACTCTACATACGACCCCGTTATTTGTATTGGATAATAAGTCGCAGTTGCTATTTTTTGTGCGGTAATCATTCCTATATTTGTCGCCGTATCAAAGGCAACACCGATACCATCAAAAGCGGTTGGAGCTGTGGCGCCCCGCACTTCTATTGTTGAAGTAAATTTTTTATTTCCTGCTATGGTTTGGTCTCCTGTTAGTTTGACAACCGAAGTATCAAGGGCAGAAACATCAATGTTGTCAACAAGATTAACATTTGTAATTGAAAATCCTCCCATATTTAAACTACCCGTCATAGCCACTGTGCCGTCCTTTGCTAGTTTCGTATCGGTATATGCTTTTGTTGAAGCATCACCATCATAGAATGGGGCTGGAAGTCCGCTGATTGCTGTCGTGCTGTTAAAATTTAAAACATTATTTGTCAATGTCATTCCACCACCTGTTGTTGGAGCAAAAAGTATGGACGAGCCGACAAAAGATAATGGATAGCCCGTCGCACCACCCGCCTCCGACGAATAAATAGAACCCATATTATTGTTGTAATTGAAAAATAATTTGCCTGTGTTTAATGGATTTGAGTCTTTTACGGCCACATAAGTAGTAAATGTTTTGTTTCCTGTTATAGTCTGGTCTCCTGTTAGTTTTACCACAGAACTATCAAGAGCCGAAAAATCAATACCATCAACATTACCGACATTTGCTACATTAAAACCTCCCATATTTAAATCCCCTATCATCATAGCGAGCCCATCCAATCTAAGAAAAGGAGAAGCAACATTTCGCCATTGCCCAGTGCTGTAAATGAGCAGTTGGTTATCGGCGGGGGTGCCTGTTATGATTACATCACTTAAAGCATCTATTGATTTAGTTGCTATCCTTGTGTCAAAATCTGTATTAGCCCTTGCTGTGGTGTAGTATAAGTTAGTTCCTTCGGATAAGTTGGTTGTGCTCTTTGTTGGTAATTGAGTGTCAAACCTAGCATTAGTATAATATAAATTGGTGCCTTCGGCTAGGTTAGTGGTTGATTTAGTGTTTAGTCGTGCATCAAACCTACCATCAGTATAGTATAGATTAGTGCCTTCTTTTAAGTCGGCCGTAGATTTTAAAGCCAACCTCGCATCAAATCGGCCGTTAGTAAAATAAAGATTTACGGGGTCAGCATCTTCTGGCACCCTATCTGTGTATAAGCCCACTATGTTTGTGTTCGTTAAATCAAGATTGGCTATGTCCAGACTATCAACCGCAATTTCAGACAAGCCTAAGAGCGATTTATATTGTGACATCGTTGTATATAGTTTGGATAATAATTAAACCAATTAAAAATTATTTTTGGTTAGATATACAACCGAAAATGCCGAGAGGTAATAGAGAGATTGCCATAAAGAACCTTGAAAAAGCGACTGTAATGAAGAAACAGTATGCGAGGCAGAGAAAGATTGAACGAGCTAGGGAATTACTCGCGGAGGAAGAGGCTAAGAATGTGAAAGAAATGAACGAAGACGAAAAGATGGACCACGTGTCTAAGAAACAGTTAGCGAAAGATATGATTGATGGGCGAGACGGTGAGATAAGTGAGGAAAGCAGTGAAAGTGAAGAAGAGGTTGAACAGGATTTCGTAGATATCGTTGCCCGTCGGGTTGCGGGTATAAAATTGAAGACCAAGCAGAAGAAGGCGAAGAAGGTGGTAAAAAAGAAAGTGGAAGAAAGCGAGGATAGCGAAAGCGAAAGCGATGTAGAAGTAGAAAAACCAGTGAAGAGCGGGCGAGGTAGAGCACCCGTCAATGTTAATGTGTATAATCAACAACCAGAGAAACCAAAAAAAGAAAGTAGCGATGTTTCAAAGATGTTTTTAAAGTTTTAGTTCTTTTTCCAATAATAAATGTATTCGTAGCGGGGTTTATCGCCTTTCCACGAAAATCTATTTTGTATCGGCATTTTAATTTTTCTAGCCTTTCCTAAAATCGGCTTAGTCATTTTATACATATAGTCTGGCATATTCAAAACTATGTGTCCGCCTTTTTCTAAATTTTGGTAGGCCTTAGTTATTGTCGGTATCCAGTACTTATCTCTAAATTCTTCAATCGTGTCGTGTATTTTCATATGGGGGTATTTCTCTGTATTGTAATAAGGAGGAGAAGTAAAAACCAAGTCGTAGCCCGTTGGAAATGTTATGTCCTCGCTCCGTTTAAAAATCATTTTCACATTTCCGCCGAAGTGGTTGAGCATAGCCTTATATGGAGTTTTAAGCGACTTGTTGCTATCAATGCCGATATATGGTATATTTTGCGATATCGCCGCCACCGCTCTATCTCCCCACCCTGCTGAGAAGTCTAATATTTTTTTTGGCTTAAATTTCTGATAAATATAAACAGCTACGGTCGGCTTAAATTGTCCTGCTTCAACTCCCCCCATTTGTAAAGCACTTCTTAATCCTCCAACTGTTCCAATAGTTGATGGGTTTTTTCTATGAAGGCTTTTGTCATTTTCTTTTATTTTGTTTTTTTTATCTTTCCAATAATCTATGGCATTCAATTTTCCCAACTTTGTTCTTAGTCTGTATTTTTGAAAATAATAATCGCTCGCCTTATTTCCGACTGATGAATTTGTTAATTTTCCTTCTTGAAGTTTTGCGAATGCTTCGTCTCTCTCTTCTTTTGTTATTATGCGATAAGGAAAATCTGACATAGTATATAATGGACCTGATAAAAAATTTACCGTTGGATGTCAGAATATATATTATGGACTATTTATATAATCATCGTGAGTATGACTTCAATAGTTGCTATGTGTGTGGATTAACTCTGTGTTTAGCTAATAGACAAATTACAGCGATTGATGACAGTTTTGACCGATTTTATACTTATGAGTTTTGTTCTAATTATTGTTTTGAAATAGAAAAAGAAGAAAGATTAATATATAAGGATACAGCATTAGGTGTGATAAAATATTAGATGGACCACAAACATAGCAATCCACAAAACAACGAACCCGAAGATGAAGATGAAAGAAAGGAACAACAAGCACTTGAAATACATTACCAAAAAAGATTACCGACCGATAGATGGAATACGATATGGTCTGATAAACCGCTTAAACAAGTTTTCGCAGATTTGGCAGATATGTCTAAACTTAAAGACAAGAAAGGTAATAAAAAATATGCTTGGATGTTGTTTTGGATTGACACTAACAGCCGATTTTTAATCATTAAACCTCTTAAAAATAAAACGGCAAAATAAGTTTATTTAGCTTTGAAATCAATACCATACACGCCCGAGAGCATTACAACCGACAGCGGAAGTGAATATAAAGGAGCGGTGAAAGATTATTTTAGAGAGAATAATATTGAGCATCGGACGGTTGAAGTGGGCGATCATCGGGCTCTTGCGATTGTGGACAGAGTTATTAGAACTATTAGAAGGTGGCTTGACATTCTATTTGAAACTAATGGCAATTTTGATTGGTTGACTTATATTGACGATATGGTGGATGCTTATAATATGCGACATCATAGAACAATTCAAGCTCGTCCGATTGATGTATTCAAAGGAGTAAATAAAAATAAACAACGGATTGACCGCGACCATTTAATAGATGAATTTGAAAAGGGTGATAAAGTCCGCCGTGAGTTGAAGAGGACGATATTTTCAAAGGGAGGAAAACAATACAGCAAACAGATTTTCACCGTTAAGGGTAGAAAGGGTTTCAAATTAATATTAAATTCGGACGAGCTAGTAAGTCCTCGTGAGTTATTAAAGACTAAGTTTGACCGCCAGGTTGGTGAAGAAAAACAAATTAATGAACAAGTTAAAGAGATAACGAAGGAAAAGAGAATAAGAGAACTAATGAAGCGAGAGGATATTGATATTGGTAATATAATACAAAGTAAAAGAGAAAAAAAATAATTTTGTGTAGTTTATCCATTAACCCCAGAACATAGCCGTATTACATTCTCCCTTTAAGCTTTCTTCAAATATCCAGAATACTTGTTCTTCTATTTTTGATAATTCAACGATTATGTAGATTTCAAACATTTTTCTAACCGCATACATTCTACGATTTTCAACTTCAATATTTTTTTATTTTTATCATAGATTTAGTAAATCGTTTAATATGGCAAAGCATAAATTCTGGAATTTGCCTTCTTGCTTTTAGTAGTTGTTTTTTTTCGTCTCTGTTTATTGGTTTATGATTAATAAAACATTCGTCCATATAATATCGTAAGTCGCCCTTAATTGTTTCATCTTTACTCCTCCTCACCCACTTCTCCCTCGGTCCCGTAAATTCGCAGATTAACTTGATAACCTCGGTCGGCAGGATGGTCTCGTCGGTTAGGTAGCGGTAAGCCATTTTTGTAAAGTCTTTTTACTTTTATATTATTAGAATTATTTTTTTAGATGTAAAATAATTAATTCAAATATTAATTTTAGCTTCCTTTTTGATTTCCTCTTGATTTCTTAATTATTTCTTATGATGTTAAAAATGGCGATTTGGTCCGGAAAGACCCTTTTTTTGAGGGCATTTTCTTGAAAATGACCCTAAAAAAAGGGTAATCATCTTCTCTGGACATACCTTTTGATCTCACGGACGAGCGACGAATCCCCACTTGCATCTGGGATGAGGTGGAGGAAAGAGGCTGGCCCTTCGAGATTATCGGGGCACCACCGGCAACGATGGGATCGAGGGGAAGGAAGCGTCCCTCGGGGCCGGAGCGGAGGAATCAGAGGAGGGGAAGGAGATGAGGGAGAGAGAGAAAAAGAGAGCAGAGAGAGATGAGAAGTGAATGAGAAAGAGAAGAATGAAAAGATAAGAAGATGACCGAAACCGGGGTGGTGCGCCCGGGGGAAGCGGCTGAGAATACCAGTGGATCGCTTGATCCTAAAAGTGTACGGTATACACTTGGTACGCGCAGGAGCGCGAGGGCACGGACGTCATGGTCTGAACGGAATCGGAAAAATCAACGTTTTGGAGAAGGATTGGATATGTACAGAAACCACGATACTAATCGTGAACTTTCATGTGCTGGTTATCGACAGCACATGAAAAATGCGCGACATACACAAGCAAGGGCCATGGCACCAATCGTACTCTTTCATGTGCTGGCGAAGGCGAACACATGAAATTACACGACAATTACTTCTACCTGTCTTGGAGGATGTTGGGATTTCCGCGCAGGGCGCGATGACGGATAATCTTATCTCGCGCAGGGCGCGACGATACATTGCTTTTCCGCGCAAGGACGCGATGACAGACTTATAAGACTTTGGAGGATAATATTTTAACCCGCCGGGGAGCGAGGTCGAAGACATTGACGGACTGATCACCCTCACGCTCACTTACTGATATTCACCCTCAGCCTGCGGTGGCTTGACAAAGGGTAAGCGTACGGGGTACGAACGGAAAAAGGATGACGGGAAAGACTGAGAAGATGAAAAGAAAGATGAAGAATGACGAAGAAGAGAAGGAAGGGGGTAACACAAATATACCCACAGGTACCGCGGAAGGGCAACGAGCCTATATGGCGAGCAAGGCAACGGGACGCGAAGACGGCGGAACGCCGGCTGGACGACACTTACCGCTCGGCATGCGGATCGGGATATATATATATATATATATATATATATATATATATATATATATATATATATATATATATATATATATATATATATATGCGCGGATAACAAAACGGGCACGGGGGGGGGGACCAACGCGGAAGACGGATTGGGGGGGCTGGCGGAATAGGGGGAGAGGGGATAGAGTATAGGACGGATAGTAGTAGAATGGGATAGATTCTAGGTTGGATAGCATATAGGATGGATAGTAACGGGATCGGATAGATTTGAGGTCGGATAGTAATAGGTATGGATAGTGTAGAGGGGGGGGGGGGGGGGGGGGGGGGGGAAGGTTCAACAAGGAGACGATACGGGACAACAACGGGACGACCTGAAGACAGGGGGACAAAAGGGGGATAACAAACGGGGGAATGGGATGGATAGACGGGTAGATCTATAAGTGGTACTCGGGGTCGTTTAAAGCAAGGAGTGATAGCGCCGGGGGGACGGCGATGGGGGGTATCCGAGGCTTGGCGGGGGGCCTTCCCTCAACGACGTCTTAAGTCACTCCTGGGCTACACGCCGGGACTACAGCGTCACCTGGGACCTTAATTTGGTAAAAGGTTTTTCGATTCGTGGCAATTTTCGACGTTCGAGTGGAGGTGGATGGATTGATCAAATTCCCACTAGTTTCGTGGCAATTTTCGACGTTCGAGTGGAGGTGGATGGATTGATCAAATTCCCACTAGTTTCGTGGCAATTTTCGACGTTCGAGTGGAGGTGGATGGATTGATCAAATTCCCACTAATTTCGTGGCAATTTTCGACGTTCGAGTGGAGGTGGATGGATTGATCAAATTCCCACTAGTTTCGTGGCAATTTTCGACGTTCGAATGGAGGTGGATGGATTGATCAAATTCCCACTAGTTTCGTGGCAATTTTCGACGTTCGAGTGCAGGTGGATGGATTGATCAAATTCCCACTAGTTTCGTGGCAATTTTCGACGTTCGAGTGGAGGTGGATGGATTGATCAAATTTCCACTAGTTTCGTGGCAATTTTCGACGTTCGAGTGGAGGTGGATGGATTGATCAAATTCCCACTAGTTTCATGGCAATTTTCATGGATTCAGATTTTACACAAGAGGGCTTATGCAAAATTATGGTGGCGGCAGATATGGGACAATACATTTTACGTGAGTGGACTCACGCAAAATTTTTCTTTTTGCGCAATGGAAGCGCATCGGATTTCCAATCTGGGGATAATGCGGAACCGATGAGCTTAAATCGGACAAACATGGAATTTATCAATAACTATCCGGGGGGTAGTATAGACTCACACTAGGTGGGGGGGACGATGAGTGAATTTAGGATAACACGGGGTGTGCAATTTATCCGAGGGGAAGTCACCCGTCCAGTCACAGACCATCTCTTGAGATAATTTACATATTTTATCACGGTTTGGTTCGGCTGGTCTTAACTCGACTTCTCGCGCATCCTGACGAGGGCACGCTCGGGGGGGAGAGGGGATTGTGCCGGCCCATCCGGTATATCATGGCAATACTCTATGTTCCCGGTCGGTTTACCTTGGCTTGGAGAGTACGGAGTCCCGGGCCCTTCTACGTTAGGTATTCTTCATTCTACAAATCGTTAGACAGTTATTATATTATTAATATTTGGTCTCGGTAACACAGAGCCTATCCGGGTTGCCTAGCAAGACTATCAACGCAGTATGGAAACGCACTTTAATAACTCGTATAATAAAAGAACTGACGCTTTGACTTCCACGTCACAGAATGACTAACTTAGGTATAGGTCTTACGCATTTCGGTTAACATTGGCATTATTGACTGTCCGGCCTATTGACAAATCAACTTCCTAAGTAACGGTGAATTAAATTGAAATAGTAATGACCAACGCTTTGTGCCGGATCGAGCGGGTATATC